>OY856410.1:1204476848-1204749348 GCA_963693085.1 Alisma plantago-aquatica | reverse complement strand
AGTTTATCTCCATTATTCTCTCTCATCTTGTTTATGTTAATTGGCATTTTTAAATTTGTACATGTATTGAATTTCTCATATTAAACATTTTTGCTAATTTTAAAATGTAAAATTGAATATCTCCCGCATGTGAAGAGCACATTTGGTTTCAGCTTGGCATTTCTCTCTTGGTTATCCATGAATTGGTAGAAATTACCTATGCGAAAGGCAATGCGGCAGCCTTATACATTGGCACCATTTTTGTTATACATGGGCACCTAGTAGCAAAATATTGTACTTAGATTTAACGAAGTTTTCTTTTCATGATTTTCTTGTCTAGCTCGTTACTTTTGTATTTTGTACAATCAATGCCATGCGCGAATGCCGTATTGGGGTCCAACTCTTCTGTTTCCGCATTCTGTACTCCTCTCTGTCCCACCAACTCTCTGCTGACACCTGTACCAACAACCCTCCCACCTACTCACGTTCCGGCTCTCGGCCATTTCTTCGGCTGGCTGGGAGCAACTGACGAACCGGTTTATCAAAACAACTATTTTTGTTCGGTTCACGTAAAGATGAAGCGGATGGACCAAAAGATAAAAGCCTTTCCCTCTACAATTGTATACCGGTAAACTAAAACCTTACCCAATTGTTGAAGGCGGCGGCAAATTTTGGACTGATGGACAGCGGGAGCCTGGAGAGGAGTACTGATAACTAAAATAATTTGGTTATGCGCAACACCTTCACACGTGGGTGTTACGTGCGGCCGCTTAGGTAGCTGAGTGATTTTATTAGGGGAGAAGTTAATTTAGGGTGTATAACGTGGCGGGTTTTAATTGGATGGATAAGTGGAGGTTTGTGTAATTGATAAATGAATTTGTTTTATTTATAATTTTTGAACCGTGACGAATTTTTTGACGAAACAAAAATAATGGGATTCGTTATGAAAAATACATTCTAACAAGACTAATATTGATACATTTTTAACAAAAAAAATAAAAAAATGATATGAATAAGTGATGTGATGAGAGAGAAAATTGTTTTGTTTATATTTTCTAAACCGTGATAAATTTTTTAACGAAATAAGAACTAATTAAATTTGTGATAAAAAATATTCAAACAAGTGTAATGTGTTGGCTAAATGGACATCTGTAAATCCCTTTTGTTTTGATAATGACAAACATTTCATTCTTGTTGATCTAATGTGCTACTTGAGTGTTGCAGGAATAAGGTGGATGACAAAGCACTAGGGAATCTATATGCTTGAATGATTGTAAATGTCATGGAATGTAATCAATTGTAAACTTGTACAAATATATAATGTACAAGTACTTAGACTTCATGTAAATCAAGCGTTAGATCTTCCCTAGCTAAACACCACATTTAGATAGGTCATCCCCTTCAATAGTGTCACATATGCACACTCATACACACGCTTAGTGCCTTAATTGAAAGATTGAAACATGGTCAATCTCGGTCGACAAACTCCTCGACCGAGACACTCTCGGTCGACAATCTTCTCGACCGAGAAAGACCCAAGTAGCCGTTAGACACAACTGACAAGGTAGTTGGCAGTTGGATATAAACGTTGCAAAACACTTGATCCAGAGAGCCTGTCGGTCGACAATACTTCGACCGAGTAGGTGTCTCGGTCGACCATTTCTCGACCGAGATGGACTCTGACAGCAACTGCAGAATTAATTAACTAGCCGTTGTTAAAGTAACTAACTTATACCTAATGGCTAGTTAAGCACTTTGAAACCCCTAGAAAGTGTTTAGAACGTCCTTAAGAACTTGTAGGACATTCCTATAAATAGGACATGCCTTAGGACACCTAAACTCACTTGTTTTTACACTTGAGCAATCTTTGAGCATACACTTACATTGAGCAACCTGTTTGTGAGCAATTGAGCATATTGACAATTGGCTATTTCTTCTCTCAGCTCAAATTTTGTGTCCTATAGGCTAGCATCTCCTATCCACAGCAATCACAATTCCATACACATTGGTTAGGAGATCTACACGCTTGATCCAGGCAAATCAAGCCTTGTGCTTCAAAGGATAAGTTGTAATTTCCATTTTCCTTTCTTGTTCACTATTATTGTTTGTACTCTCCTTGCTACTAAGGTTGGAGGCTGAGGATTGGAGAGGTTGGAGATCTTCTTGGTGAAGAAGGGGACCTTGAGCTACTTCAAGAAGGCTGGTGCAACGGGAGGTTACTTCTAAATAGGAAGGCTACTTCAAGGGGGAGCTTGGAGTTACTTCAAGAAGGCTACCTCGGGTTGGTGCATCTACTTCAAGTGAAGGTTGTTCAAGGGGTGTAAGAAAATATTATATTTTGTGTAATTCCTTGTGAAGGTAATAAAATTAATACTTTCAAAATTCCGGTTGGGTAAGCAACCGGGTAGTGGACTGACAACCTTAGTATTTGCTATGGTTGGAACCACTCTAAACCCTTTGTCTCCTTCTTGGTTTCTCATTTGTGGTTGTTTGAGTTAAATTATTTTAAATTATTTTAAAACCCTATTCACCCCCCTCTAGTGGTTTTTCAATTGGTATCAGAGCAGGCTTCAAGGAACCCTAACCATGTCTTGAAGAATGGAGGGTGATGGTGATTACAACTGCAATAAAAGGTGCAGCCTGGACAAATCTACAACATGTTGCAATTGGTGCTTAGGAACAAGCCACACAACATCTAGCTGCCCATGGAGATCAAAGAAGGAAGATGAGCACAAAGATTGTCTTATTGCTACAACAAGTGAAGAAGAAGAAGAGGTAAGTCTTTTTGATTTATCTAAAGAAGAACTAGTTGCTAGTCTTGAAGAGACACATAATAAATATGTTGAGTGCAAGAAGAAATTAAAGAAATTTAATAAAGTAAATGATGAATTACATGCTAAGCTTCTTGCTATTACATCTGAAAATGAAGATCTTAAAAAGATCATTGAAGATCATGATATTAAGATAAAATCTATAGAGGCAGATTGCAATCTTCTTTCTTTAGAAAAGATTAATTTACAAACTCAAGTTAACGATCTTCAAAAATAACCCATCTTGTGCACCCATCTAGATTATGACACTATTGTCAAAGAAAGAAATTTGTTATCATCTAATCTAGATCAAGCAAAACTAGACATCAAGAAGAGAATGGATAAGATTGCTAAGTTACAACAAAAAGTTAGTAGTATAAATAATAATGGCATTCTTGATCAAATCTTAAGTGATTCTTACCATCAAGTTGAAAGGAGAGGACTAGGTTACAAGCCTAAGGGAAAATCTCATCATAAACATAGTTGGAGAAAGACACAAGCACATCAATCTATACCTAAAGGCACAAATACATATATACCCAAGAACAACCTAGACCAAACTCATAGAAAGAGATATGAGGTTGATTATATATGTTGTCATTATTGTTTGCGCCTTGGTCACTATTCTTTTTCATGTCCTTATAAGAAAAAGGATGTCGAGTTAGTTTAGGTTCCAAAACCTCCAAACTAAATGAACAGAATTAAGTTGAGATATGACCAAGGACCTTAGTTGCATATTTCTATGTCTATCTCAACTCAATGGCATAACAAATTAGTTCAAGTATCTAAATATCTAACTTGGATATATATATATATATATATATATATATATATATATATATATATATATAATTCTTTTCTTACTGAAAATAATACAGAACCTTTCTCGGTCGAGAATCTGTCGACCGAGAACAACAGTCGGTCGAGAAATGATCGACCGATCCGATCTCTGTTGTCAAATCTAAAATAAATGTGCTTAATGTATTTTCAATTGATCAAATTGCTATCTATTTATTGTTAATGACTGATTTTACATGCAAAACAAGTTGAAGACCATTTCTGAAAAACTTATAAATATAAATGAGATTAATTCAATTGATCCTCTAAATAAGTTAAAATAAAAAATCATGTTTAACTTAATAAATAGAAATTATTGTTCTTATTCACATGATTTTGTATCTCCTGGTCTATTCATATAGAAATCATGTGTTATGACATCTAGTTTAAATGATCATGGTATTTTATGGAATTATCATTATATGCTTTTATTGTTCTATCATTACATCATGGATATGCTTTCACTATTTTATCATTCAGCTCATAAAGATGATGCTATGTTACAATAGATAATGATTATTGTATGCATGGATTCTTCATGATACATAGGCAAGCAAAATGATTCATTTGTGATATGAAAAAGAATTCTAAATGCTTGCAACACATAAGATAAGAAATTTCTCAATTGGCATCTATAAGAACTTGAGATATTATTCCTGCTTTCAAGAATCTTATATGAAAATAAGGGTACAAGAAGAAATAGAATTTGATATTTACCTACAACAAAGCTTATATTCTAGGAGAATTTGGACGAATATCTTCATATTAAGTATCACTCAAAATGTCTCAAATTGATATTTAATCGAGTTATATGCAGACATATGAATGTTCAAATTGGAAATCTGCAAAAATTGCCTCTTGGTTAAAATCAAGGGGCGCTTTGGTCGTAGTCAAAGGCGACCTAAAATAAGTTTGACACAATAATTATTTGAATATCATTCTCTATATAAAAATTGTGATGAAAAGACCAATTAAGATTATGACCATAAAATTGATCAAATATTGGTGATAATAATCACAATATTACTCCCTTAGAGAACATATGTATGCTCTACAAATTTAGTCTATCATCTGCATTAAGAATCAACTTAAAAATTCATTCACAGTAAGTTTGTCGGTCGACGAATTCCTCGACCGAAAACATCCCGGTAAGCCTATCTCTTTCGACCGACAGACTTCAAATAAAAATTACATCTGCAGAACCCAGACACACTTTTGGTCGACTATTATTCGACCGAGCGAATGTCGGTCGACAATTGCTCGACCGAGAATTGACCGTTGGGATATGACCGTTGGAATCCGACCGTTTATGACTGTTACCAGTCGACCGTTGGGCGGCCGAGTGACGCGTCTGGGATATGACCGTTGCGGTCGATCGGTCGACAAATTGTCGACCGACCTGGTCACTGGATTGCTATAAAAAGGACCAAAAACGGGTCATTGCTTCACAATCTCATATTCTTACTTCCATAGCTTCTCTCTAGTGCATTTTTGTGCAATTCTTTAGCTTCTTCATCCCCAAGACTTTCTTGCTTCTTCTCCACCTTACAGCAAAGAAATGGCTTCATCATCTACACGTAGAAAGAAGAAAGTTGCTGGCAGGAAAGGAAGGGCGGCTTCCCCACCATTGACGATCATCAACGACATCCCCTTCGTCGACGCAGATGTTGGTGATCGCTATCTCAGGCTCTCCTCCAAAACTCCTCTTCCACGACGGCCATTTGACGTCATGGACTTCCTCAGCATCGTCGACCTGGAGGATCTCTTTGAGGTGCAAAATTTGAAAGAATTTCTTAACCCTTCCTACTCTTCCAAAGTGGTAAATGAGTTCTATGCAAACCTAATCTCCCATTCCGAAAATGAAAATAACTTCTTCTACTCTATGGTCAATGGGCATAGCTTTCGATTTACTGAGGAGGATATTCTTGACATGCTCAACATCGACTTAGATGAATATCAAGACACTCTTGACCTTACCACTGGAAATCCACTCAATACATTTTCCCAAGGTAACAATACCGTCAGTCTTAGTGACATTAAACGAGCCATTTTTCAATCTAATACAACTTGTCACGAAGATAGGGGTACCTACTATGCCATTAATCTCAAACCTGCAGCTAGGATTGTCAACCTTATTGTTTCCACAAACATATATCCTAGAGCAAACAAGTCTGAAGTCCCTATCTTTCGCATGTGTCTAATTTATGCCATTATCAAACATATTCCCATAAATTTTATCCGCATCATCCTTAAGAACATGCTTGAGTTTTCTGGCAATCCCCCATATGCTGATTTTGTATGCCAAATCACTCAACACTTTCTTAAGACACAAATTGAGGACATGGGATATACATGGGAAAGAAGACCACAAAAAATAAGCAAAAACACAGTAGAGAAGATGGGAATTGGTTTCGGTCACAAGAGGGCTAGGACGGAAGGTGAGACATCTAGTCAAGACATACCACCACCACCTCCTCCTACTAACCCATCCTATGATCCCATCCAAAACACCCTAACCTATGTTGCTGGGTCACAATATCATCTAAGCAGACAATTAGATTATAGCCACCATGCCATGACCTACCTAAATCAAAGGATGCAAACCCTCTCTCCAAATCAACCAGATGAATATCCTTATTCTTTAAATCCTGGCATGCTCAACCCATATAATCCCTCTTACAACTACTACCAAACTCCACCTCCACCATCTACAGATCTCACACATACTCAGTTTTCCTCAATACAACTACAAGACATTGCTGCTCATTTCCGCTTTGATCGTGTTCCTACCTTCTTGGAAGCATATGCCTTAACCAAGACAGGTGCTTTGGAGTGGCAAACTTTAGTCAAGTATTATGGAGCTGAGCCATTTCTTGGAAAAGACCCTGATATTGATGTAATACTTAAGTCTATCCAGTGAGATTTGGAGTGTCCGTTGTATTAGTTGTAATGAAATGGTTATCTTTACATGATTTGGTTATCTTTGCATGATTGTAATAATTCCATGATTATAATGAATCGGTTATCTTTATTGATTATAATGGATATTTCTCTATGGCATCATTTGAACATAGCTTATAAGACTATTCTAGTAGAGCATACAAAGTAAGGGGAGTAATAAATATGTCATAAATCAAAAAGGATGAAATATTTGCAAATACCTGAAATTTAAAATTGTGGCTAAATTGACCATCTATTGAAGAGGGATATCTAATACTTTTCATATACTCTAAGCTTACAATGTTTTCTCTATCACCATCAAGATTTAATATCTTTTGCAAGTGTTTGAGTAATTACTAAAAGACTCACAAATGTTTGTTTTTAACGGATATCTTTTTGAAATGACAAAGGGGGAGAAATAAATATAAAACTTAGTAATTGTGCAAAACTCAATCAATGAGTTTCAGAAATAAATATAAAACTTAGTAATTGTGCAAACTCTTGGCTTTACATTGAAAGTTGCTATATTCCCTAAAGAATTAGATTTCACGTTCCATAATTTATGGGGAATAATAAGCACACATTTTATAAACAAGAGAAGAAATTTACAAAGGTAATCTTCAGGTATGAAACCCACATGTTTTATATTTTCTTATTTTATATTTAGGAAATGTTTGTCATCTTCAAAAAGGGGGAGATTATTGGCTAAATGGACATCTGTAAATCCCTTTTGTTTTGATAATGACAAACATTTCATTCTTGTTGATCTAATGTGCTACTTGAGTGTTGCAGGAATAAGGTGGATGACAAGGCACTAGGGAATCTATATGCTTGAATGATTGTAAATGTCATGGAATGTAATCAATTGTAAACTTGTACAAATATATAATGTACAAGTACTTAGACTTCATGTAAATCAAGTGTTAGATCTTCCCTAGCTAAACACCACATTTAGATAGGTCATCCCCTTCAATAGTGTCACATATGCACACTCATACACACGCTTAGTGCCTTAATTGAAAGATTGAAACAGGGTCAATCTCGGTCGACAAACTCCTCGACCGAGACACTCTCGGTCGACAAACTTCTCGACTGAGAAAGACCCAAGTAGCCGTTAGACACAGCTGATAAGGTAGTTGGCAGTTGGAGATAAACGTTGCAAAACACTTGATCCAGAGAGCCTGTCGGTCGACAATACTTCGACCGAGTAGGTGTCTCGGTCGACCATTTCTCGACCGAGATGGACTCTGACAGCAACTGCAGAATTAATTAACTAGTCGTTGTTAAAGTAACTAACTTATACCTAACGGCTAGTTAAGCACTTAGAAACCCCTAGAAAGTGTCTAGAACGTCCTTAAGCACTTGTAGGACATTCCTATAAATAGGACATGCCTTAGGACACCTAAACTCACTTGTTTTTACACTTGAGCAATCTTTGAGCATACACTTACATTGAGCAACCTGTTTGTGAGCAATTGAGCATATTGACAATTGGCTATTTCTTCTCTCAGCTCAAATTTCATGTCCTATAGGCTAGCATCTCCTATCCACAGCAATCACAATTCCATACACATTGGTTAGGAAATCTACATGCTTGATCTAGGCAAATCAAGCCTTGTGCTTCAAAGGATAAGTTGTAATTTCCATTTTCCTTTCTTGTTCACTATTATTGTTTGTACTCTCCTTACTACTCCTAGGTTTGAGGCTGCGGATTGGAGAGGTTGGAGATCTTCTTGGTGAAGAAGGGGACCTTGAGCTACTTCAAGAAGGCTGGTGCAACGGGAGGTTACTTCTAAAGAGGAAGGCTACTTCAAGGGGGAGCTTGGAGTTACTTCAAGAAGGCTACCTCGGGTTGGTGCATCTACTTCAAGTGAAGGTTGTTCAAGGGGTGTAAGAAAGTATTGTATTTTGTGTAATTCCTTGTGAAGGTAATAAAATTAATACTTTCAAAATCCCGGTTGGGTAAGAAACCGGGTAGTGGACTGACAAGCTTAGTATTTGCTAAGGTTGGAACCACTCTAAACCCTTTGTCTCCTTCTTGGTTTCTCATTTGTGGTTGTTTGAGTTAAATTATTTTTAAATTATTTTAAAACCCTATTCACCCCCCCTCTAGTGGTTTTTCATAATGTTGATATATAAATGACTGAAAATGCCCAAAAAGGCTAAATAGCGTCTAAAAATGGCTAAATAGCGTCCAAAAATGGCTAAAATTCTTAAGTGTCAAACAAACTTATTTGGGTGCGGTTACATTATTTTTGGTTGTCAATACCTTATTTGGACCACATCTTTATACTTTTGAGTGTCAATGAACCATTGTGGCCGTCAATTAACCATCTTGGGGTGTCAATTCATCATCTTTATATTTTTCGGTGTCAATGAACTGTTTTGGGCATCAATTAACCATTTTTAGGTGTCAATAGTCATTTAAGGGTGTATTTATACTTCAGGGTGTCGATGAACTATTTTAGACATCAATTAACCATCTTTGGGTGTCAATTAGTCATTTATGGGCGCCATTAAGTTGTTATTAGATGTAAAATATCCTTATACCATATTTAGCGCGTAAAATCATATTTGAGTGTCATTAAGTTATTTTTGAGTGTCAAACAAACCTATTTAGACGTCGTTATGTTGTTTTGGTTGTAAATACCTTATTTGGACTTCATTTTTATACTTCTAGGTGTCAATGAACCATTTTGGACGTCAATTAATCATTTTTTTGGTGTCAATAGCCATTTATAGGCGTCATAGCTCCCAAAAATGGCTAAATAACATCCAAAAATTGTTAAAATTCTTCAGTGTCAAACAAACCTATTTGGGCACCGATATGTTATTTTTGATTGTCAATATTTTATTTTGGTGTCATATTTATATTTCTGGGTGTCATGAACCATTTAGGGTGTCAATTAACCATCTTTGGGTGTCAATATCCATTTATGGGCACCCTTATGTTGTTTTTTATTGTGAATTATCTTAAGTGTTTGCTTGTCAATTACCTTAGATGTGATTTAACACATATAATATTTACTTGGGCGTTATTTTAATACTTTGGATGTCAATGAACCATTTCTAGACGTCAATGTTTGGGGGCTGATTTAAGAACTAGTTTTGGACGCGCGTGACTACGCTTAAGAGTGCGTGAGCATGTCCAAAATTTAGTCCTACTGATAAAGCATGCATTGTTGCATGTCTGTGCACAGGAACCATCAGTAAAATTTCATCGGAAAGTTAAAGGCAGGTATAAACCAAAGTTCTATATACTAGCTAGCTTAGTTAATATTGCTTCACAGAACAGAACGAAATCAACTTTGTTAATGTTGCTTGCCGGAACGAAGCCTGGACACAGAAAGAGTCATGTTTTAACAAACCCGCCGATGTAAACTGTAATAAATTTTATATTGTTCAGTGCTCAAGGTTCTTTTACATATATTGCGCAATGTTTTGATTTGAATTTTTATTAATTTATTTACGTTTGACTGCTGTTCACTTTTCTTATCAAAAGTTGTGTGACTTTATAGTTTTATAATCTAAGAGTCAGCAAGAAATTTTCCATGCCTATTTGTAATGTATACATATAGTGTTATCGTATACATCATTGTATTATTAATTATATACACACTTGTAATGGGATGGACAACCAAGAAAATCACTTGGAGAATCGTGCATGTCGTCGTCTAAACTTGGAAAGTAATGATTCCACTGACAATGACCATGGTGAATCATCCCCTTTGGACGTAAGCACACATATACTAGATAGTAGAGGCGGTAACAATAATGGTGAATCATTTCATGCTAATATAGCAATCAACAAAATTCCGAAACTTAGAATGAAATTTGAATTTGAACATGCAACATATATTTTTATAATGATTATGCTAAATGTAGGGTTTTAGCATTCGGAGAAGTAAGTTTCACAATGATGCATTCGGTAACTGTAGAGATAGATTGTTTTGTTGTTCATGCAAGGGGCATCGACAGAAAAATAAGAGAGATATAATATTAAAAAGTACCGTAATGAGACAAGATTCGACTGTCTAGCGCAGATGAAGATATACAAACAACCTCATGGAAAATATCATGGCATACATTTCTATCATGTGCATACTCATCAAGTAGTTTCTCCTTGCAATGCAACGTTTTTGAGATCTCAAAGGCATATGTCAATGACTCAAGTTATTGATGCTGACTTAGCTGATAAATAAGGCATAGCTCCTAAAGTAAGTATAACATTGATGGCTAAAAGAGTTGGTGGTAAGGAGAATCTTGGCTTCATTCTAGAGGATTATCATAATTACTTGAATAAGAAAAAGTCTATGCAAATTAAAGAAGAAGATAGCAGTGGTATTTTGGAATACTTGCAAAACACACAATCTAATGATCCTAATCTTTTCTATGTGATACAAAGTTGACATTGATGATCTTGTGACTAATATCATTTGGAAAGATGGAAAAATGAAGCTTGATTTGTTTTATTTGGTAATGTTGTTTGCTTTGATACCACATATAAAAAACATAAAGATGGACATCCATTAGCTTTATTTGTGGGTGTCAATCATCATAAGTAGAGTATAAATTTTGGTGTTGCCTTATTATATAATGAAACTTCTGAATCATTTTCTTGACTATTTGATACATTTGCAAAAGCAATGTCAGGAAAAATACCAAAAACTATTCTTACAGACCATGATGTTGCAATGGAAAAGGCACTCACTTCTCAATGGTCCAATACATTTCACCATTTGTGTGTTTGGCACATGTACCAAAATGCAACAAAACATTTAATTGTTTTTGAAAATTTCAAAACTTTTGCCAAGGACTTTAGTAGTTGCATATATGATTTTGATGAAGAGGTAGAGTATCTACAAGCATGGACTCAAATGATAGAAAAGTATGAGTTGCAATCAAATTGTTGGCTTAAAAAGCAATTTTAAATTAAGGAGAAGTGAACATTAGTATATGGGAGGGAAACATTTTGTGCAGACATGTCTAGTACGCATCACGAAGAAAGTATGAATAGCCAAGTGAAAAGATATATTGGTCACCAATATGATTTGTTAACATTTTTTTAAGCATTTTGAAAGATTAATTGATGATAGGTGATATGAGGAACTAAAAGCTGATTTTAAATCTTGCAAAAGTACTCCTTATCTATTGCACCCCGTTGAAATTTTAAAGCAAGCTGCTAACATATAAATATCTTCTATTTTCCAAATGTTCCAGTCACAGTTGTGGTTGGCATGGGATTGTGAAATTCATACTCTTTCTAGTCATGAATCTATTACAGAATATGTTGTTACTCCACCTAAGAAGACTCATCACCATACAATAGTGTTTGATTCATTCAATTGTTCAGTAACACGTAGTTGTAAAAAGTTTACTTTTGTCATGTGGTCATGCTTTGAAAGTTTTATCATTCAACAATATAAAAAAAGATACCTAGCCAATACATACTACTGAGATGGATAAAGGATGCAAAATCAGTTCATTAAAAAGTTGATGCTCTTTCTAAATCGCATGATGAAAAAATGGATATAACAAGCAGGTACAAGCATTTCTCTTAGTTGTGTTCTCAACTCACTACTAGGGTTGCATTATCTGAGGCTACATATAAGATGGCATTGAAAAACCTTGACAATACATTTTGGGATGTGCAAGAGGAATTAAAGAAGTTTGGCATCATTGATGGTGCTAGAAAGGTCTTCAGCCACAAAAGAAATAACTATCATGGTGACAATTCTTCATGTCAAGAAGTCAGGGATAAAATTGTGAAGGGGATAAAACTCAAGACATTAAAATCTACCTCATCAAAAAGACTAAAGAGTAGTTTGGAAAAAACATAGAACTTGAAAAGGTACGAAGTTTACATAAGACATTTATCCTTTAATTCTAATATTTTCTTTAATTTAATGAGATGTAATCTATTTTTTATAGAATAATAATCCATGTGATCAAAGCGGTGAGACAATTTTATTGGATGAAGATAATTAGATTCCATCAAATAGTCAACCTCAAAAGGTAAAAAATACTATATTGATGTAAAATTATGTTTTCTTTATTCTTTGTGAGATCAAGTTGTGCCTCATTGAATGGAATATGGTTTTGATGACAAAGAATTTTAATGCAATGCATGTGTTTTCTTATGAGTAAAATTTAACCTTGAAACATGCATTTTATAGGGATTTAATCCCACTCATCCTGACTTTTCATCAAACACACAATAAGGAACATGTCCAAGTTTTGAAGATCTTAATTTTGAATAGGTTAGAAGATCAGTGTTTCTTTATATGCATATCAAATTGCATGTGTAGACTTTGATAAGAAGTAAATTATTTTTGTACTTATTTGATTTCTCTTTTAAAGCATGTGGAATCAAATCTAGTGCCTAAGTACAATAATACGTATGGGAGTATGATGCCACTCTTGTTACAGGTAATCAACGTCTCTCATTTTGTTAATTGCATTCACTTTATATGGATTATATTACATTTTTATTCTTTATTTATGTAATATTGATTTCATGTATATCCAGGCTGACTATCCTATTTTTAACCAATTGGAAAAAGAAGCACATGACCGCAATATCATTGAGCATGGAATGACAAAAGATGTGAAATTAGCTCCCAAGTGAAACTCTTCATTTTCCTTGTTAAACTGAGTCATAAGAGTAGCACTTCTTAGAAATCATTTTATGTTATTATGCTTTGCATAAGTGGACGAGAACCTTTGTAAATGAGATGGTGTTGGTCATTTTCTCAATTTCAAAGTATTAATTATAACATTCCGCATCAAGAACAATAATGAATGTAGTTATAGTTGTCAAATTATATTAATGTTCATGAAGAGTCTGTGAGAATTTACTGTAATCCAAGCTACCTCATGCAGAACACGTATGTAATCTCGGGTGAGGGCGCTAACCATGGCATCAAAAAAGGCCGACAATGGTTCATGCGAGTGAGGGCACGATGTTGTGCTTCAGGTGAGGGCACAGATGTAGCGAATGTGTTGTAAAGGAGTTAGGTGTTGGGGATGGGAAAAGACAAAGGATGATGGAATTGGGTACAATACTTGGGTAAGATAGACTGTTGAAGGTCCTGCAAGAGAGAAATTAAATTGTGAAAATTGGGGATGGAGAAATGAGTGGTGAGAGAACTCCAAGACTCTTAGTCTTTTGTGTGGAGTTAATTTGTGTGGAGCTAATTCGTATCAGATAAAATGGTTGGGACTAGACTTTTTTGGACTCCCGATACACAAGTGGGTGGTCGAGTATAGAACTGACTGTATGTAGCGTAACTCAAATTGTAAGACCCCTAAACTTACTTAATGAGTTAAATAAGCTTAATTATCATAATTGAATTCTTATAACCATAATATAACCTTGTAATATGATTTGAAATCATAAGACAAGCTTAAGTTTCAAATATGGTCCAATTTGGACATTGTTTGAGCAAGTTTTGTAATTTTGTGCACCTTTTGGACTTTTCTATAATTTATCCAATGGAGAGGTTTTCTTTGCAATTTATCACTTGAACTATGTTCCTTGGATATTCTCTCATCATTCATGAGCTTTTTAATCCATGGGGAGCCTATTTAAACCTTAGTTTGAAGGTGTTTTCCTCAAGGGTATTTTAGGGTTTACCCCTTCATGGATGAGCTACCTTTAGTAGCTATCTACTAATGAATTATTTGATTGTTTTGGAAATTCAACAAAGGAAATCTAAGAAGGTCTATATTGATGGTGGGGGATATTCTTGTGTGTGTTCTTGTATATTCTTAATAGTTTAAGGCCATTGACACTTGAAAAGATACAAGAAATTCAACTTTTTCTTTTTCTTTATCTTACAGTTTCATATAGTTATACCTAAGCACCCAAACGAGCCATTTTATCTCCACCACTTTTCTCCTTCAATGAACCTCGTTCTCCCTCTGTGCTTTTGTGAATTTCCTATCCAAGTAAGAAGAATGCGGGGATCTTCTTGGAAAAAGAATCTAGGGTTGTAATTGACTTCCCTTTAGGGTTTGAAAAGCTTCCTTCTACTGATCTTGACCTGAAAGAGTAAGAATCCCCTTCTTTCCTACATTTATCTCTTTCTTATCCTTCCTCCTACCTTTCTCCAAGTCATAATCTTGTTGTTCCATGGTAGACATTTCTCTAAAGCTCTAAAACCCTACCTTTCTTGCTCCTTATGCTCAGGGTTTGTTCATTTGATGAAGAAAGGTGCTAGATGGACGAGTTTATAGCTTATACTTGGATTTCCAACCCTACCGGCTCATTTTTTCTTCTATTTGGGAGTTTATCTTCTAATTAGAGGTAAGTTTTATAACTCTCTCCACGTTTATTGTTTACCATAAGCTTTCTATCTCATGTTCTTGCTTGAAAATGATGATCCATGCACTAAAAAACTATGCTTGACTTGGATTTCGATTTTTATAATGTTTCCTAGTCTGATTTCAGTTATATATGAACCCATATTCATGTGTAAGTTATTACTAAGTTATAATATGACTTGGATCACGTTTGTTTGACAACCAATGGTGCTAAAACCTATCAACCAGTGGTCAATTTTAGGGTTTAAAGTTGATTTCTTCTATAAACACATGACTCAATGGTGGTGCATTGCAACAACCGATGGTGTTGTCTTCATGACAATTGATGGTGGTGACCAAGGGTGTCAACTAACATTCACCCTTTAGGTCAGGTGTTAGCCTAATTAGAAGCTTAGTGATTAATCACTAAGTACCCTAATGATGCTATCAATCAATGGTGATATTAGTTTGATATTTGAGGGAGATTAATGAATATAGTGTTGATCTAACAACCTATGGTGACTTAATGGTCACTAATGATGGTAGATTATGTCTCTACAACCTATAATGAGTTAATCATATAGTTGTAACATCAATTAAGCCTTAGACCAATGGTTTCTTGGCTCACTTGATGCAATGGTCGGACCTATACTGTAATTGATGGTTTTAACATAGGAACTTGACCCAATGGTCAAGATCTAATGTTTATTCCTCCAATAAAGTGGAATGATGGATAATGTAATATGTTGGTCCTAATAATGTGATTTTGATGGTTTCCTTTATATGATCAACTTAAGGAGCCTACTTGTTGACAATGGATGGCTTATTTTAAATGAATAGTCGATTGTGGATTTTACCGTACTCTCAATAGAACCCTTATTATTGTTAATCAAAAGATGTCTAGGGTTAAATGGTGACTTTTATAGATCACAACTCAATAACATTATAGATGATTCATTCAAGGTGTTTACTTATGTAAACGACCAATGACTTTACCTTTTCAACATTTCATGGTTAGAAGTGGATGCCTCAATATTCTCATTGTTTTGGGAGAAGTGTGTAGTGTAATGTTATGATTCAAATGATGAGAATTTGATGGTTCAATGCCTTAAACTTGTAGTCTTACCCTTGTCGTCGTATGATTATGATTTATAATCACCATAATGAATTAATGGGTAACCCTAATGAGGTATAGCTTGTTATACCTAGCTTTAATATAACTAAATGATGGTAATTGGGTCTGAATAGTCCTTAAATGATTAATACAATCATGGAGTATTTTGTTATTGTTGTTGAAATCCTAGTATGTTATAACCCGATGGTTGTTACACCTTGATTTATGTGTGGTTTCATACTTGAGAATGGTATGAAATTTGATGGTGATGCTTCACCCTATGCATCAATGATTCAATGGGGATGTCGTGAGTCAGGGTTTGGGTACAAGTGTTGATTAGTAACATTAATATAATTTGTCTTGTTGAACCTAACTCTAATGCAAATAGATAAAGATGAGTATTCATGTTTAACATTCTTATTTGATGGAATGATGGTGGAATAACCTCCTTAATATGATCATAACCTTAATATGTTAATTGGTGGTTATCATAGCCACATGGTTGATACTTTCTTATGCTAAACATGTGCATTATGAATATGATGAGGGTTAATCATATCTAGATTCCTTACATGTTGATGTAATAAAGGAATGTTCTTAATGTTATTATAACCCTGCTATGATTGTTTATGAATATCTCCTAGCTCATTAATGCAATATTGTGTTGATCTGGTGTACTATATGTAAGTGATGTTGTTGAGTCTTGTTATAAAGCATACAAAGATAATGATGATCTTACAAGGAATAGCATGATGGTCTTAATGACCTTTGGGCATGGTTGAGCCCTGAATGAGGTGTAATCCTCTTGTGTTGATAAGGCTTGATACCTTGTGATATTGTGAAAATGATTTATATCATGTGATAGTATGATGGTCTTAATGACCTTTAGGCATGGTTGAGCCCTCAATGAAGTGTAATCCTCTTATTTTGATAAGGGTTGATACCCTGTGATATTGTGAAAAGGATTTATATCTTGTGATAGTATGATGACTAGTGTGGTCTCATGAATGGAAAGTGAATAGGTACATGTGATGATGAGATGAGAAATTATGTTCGACACATTTTATATCTTTTAAAAGTTGTGATATTTATATGCTTGCTAGAAGTGAATTAGGGTTTGTATGTCCACTTGTTTGATGCAGCCTTAATTCACTCAATTGGCATAACTAATCAAGTACAACTCTAATCATGTAGTTCCCTGTGCTGTAAAGCCATATTAAGTGTCAGAACTTGTTGGATGGTGAAATGAGTATTCCTAAGAGAAACTCAGAGCACATACTATTAAGTATGTGGGGTGGCAAGTTGAGGATATAGTATGTGGGGGTGGCAAGTTGAGGATATATCCTTGGCATCCACAATGTAGGTTGTTGAGGATGGCTATTATAACGACACATCCCGCTATCACACAGACAATGAAATGCCACACGAAAATGTGTGGAACTTCCATAAACCACATATTACCAAAAGCACGGGTTAATTAAAACTGATTGCGGAAATCATATAATAACAGAACTATTGCATCCAGATCCTTATCCTGTAAGGAAACATGTTATATAAACATGCATAAACCTTGATACGTGTCCACATCTTATAGGAACCAACTGTCACATAGGCACAAAGAGTTCACCACCTATTTTAACATGCATAGCGGGCCACATCAGGCCAACAACAGGATAAACAAACTACATCAGCCGTACATCATAAAACATCATCATAACACCTCCGAGGACCTGAGAGTACAGGGATGACTCTAAGACTCTACTACAAAACAACCAAAATAGCAACATATCCATCTCTTACCTCCTACTGTTCTTCTTGCTGCTCGGCCGCAACCTCACGACCACCACCACGTCTAGCACGATCACCTAAAAAGGTTGTAAACCAGCGGGGTGAGACACACGGTCCCAGCGAGAAATATAACTCCCCACTGAAACTATAAAACCTCAGAAAGGTTAAAGTAGATAACTGATAAGGGCATAGTGGATGCTCATGGTCTGATAACAATAATGTAATTTGTGTACAAGATACAACTTTGTGCTTCATGTAGCTATGATCATGGATGTTGTTCCAATCATGTACCTTCAACCCTAATAGCATGATAATCATAAAGATCTATGTTTGGTGATTCAGTTATCTCTCTTGATATGCATACTAACCATGCAGGTGAATCAAGTGAATTCATAGCCAGGTAAGAGCTATGAGGTGTATGTGTTCTGTATAACACTCAATGATGATAATCCTTGTTGATAACGTAACATGTATCACCAGTATGATGTGAAAGGTTTATTCACCTGATAAAGGTTGATTGCCTAGTTGAGGTGTTATCCTCTGATGTTGAGATAAGGGATTTCTATCCCATGATGATGATGTAAGCCTTGAGAGGTAGTGGCATTTTGTGATGAGGGATTGAGATCCCATGGTCATGTGATGATGACAGTAACAATGTGACATAATGATGTTTATGTTTTACAACTTGGTTTCCTCAACAATCTACTTAAAATATACTAATTAATTATAGTGGAACATATCATGTAGTTTTCCCTGGCCATAGATCCATCATCGTCAGCAGTAGGTGATGGTGAAATAGGTTTATCATGTGAGATTACATGGAGCGCATATTGTTGAATATGCAGGGTTTCTCCTAGCTGAAAATAGGAGGATTAGAGTGCAACTGCGGTTGTGGACTCAAGATGCATATAAGAGCATGGTGATCAGGCCCATGGCTCAGTCTGAAGGAACATGAATGCATTCATGGCTCAAGAGAACGGTGAATAGGCGTGTGGCTCATGATAAAAAGGGTAGACTATGTGAGCTAACCCTGTGGTTGAGGCCACTCAAGCAAGAGACTACAATCCTACTTTGGTTAACGTGTACTAACCACGAAGAGGTGAGGTCATGGAGTCCGGCTCTTCCATTGACCTTGTATGGCACCAATTTTGGGCTTCGCAATTGAAGGTTAGATTTGAGCAGGACGGCTCACTTCCTCAGGGCATAATAAATCGTAATCCAAACCTAGGACTAGGTTTGTGTCTGTTCTTGTGAGTTTTCCAGATTTTCTTACAATAACCTTCTTCCCTCAGCGGAAGATAAAGCTTGAAGATGTCTGGAAACCATGAAGAACATGCTGCTGAGAGTAGCGATGCTGCATCAGTTGATGGAGCAAGAGTGTAGGCACATGAAGATCAGGTGCCTGAGGTCCCCCAACTCGACCCAGCCATTCTTGAAAATCCTGCCTATTAGTAGCTTATGGGGCAAGTAATGGCAACGATGAATCACATGGTAGATAGATTGACAGTGCCTCCGCCAAGAGTGCAGGCTCCCCATGGTGAATCTTTGGGTATTGGGAAGACCTTTGAGCGGCTTCGTCGAGTCAGAGCTTTGGAATATGCTGGAACGGCTGATCCAGCAGATGCAGATCAAGTGGCTGATAGGTCTAGAGAAGACCTTATGGATCCTCAACATCCCCGAAGCAGACAAAGTCAAGCACACATTCTACCTTCTAAAAGGTAGTGTTGGCCACTGGTGGGCCATCGAGGAGGAGAAGCAGCCTGGTGAGGTGATCTGTTGGGATGTTTTCCAATGGGAGTTCGTCAGTCGATACTTCCTGAATACGTATCTAGATGAGAAGATCAACCAATTTGAGCGTTTGCACCAAGGATCGATGAGCATCACCGAGTATGAAGCCAATTTTATGGACCTACTGAGGTTTGGTCCTCACATGGTGATGACAGATGATGAGAGAATTAGGCGGTTTGAGAAAGGTTTGAGTGTCGAACTATCGACACCTGTTGCTGCTTTGGAAAATCAAGAGCAGTTTGCCACATTTGTGGAGTCTGTCTGAAGGATTAAATGGTCATTCCGAGAGAAGAGAGAGGATATGTCCAAGAAAAGGCCTGCTCAGTTTTAGAAATAGAGGTTTGATAGCCACAAGAAGCTGAGGTTTTCTGCACCTTCTATGAGGCAAGGTTCTAGTGCACCATCGTAGTGGTCACCAAGTAAAGGAAGAGGGTGTAGTTATTCGCCATCCAGAGCTTACATCACAGCTTCAATAGTAGTGACATGGCCATCTAGGCTGCAGTTAGGGGACATGTCATGCTATCTCTGTGGACAGACATGGCATTTGAAGTCAAATTTCCTAAAGAGAGATGTTGAAGTGACACAACAACCAAGGTAGAATCAACAGGGGCCAGATAGATAGCAATCCAGTGGCACCAGAGGGTGAGGACGCAGTCAAGCATCATAGGCAGGATCATCTGCTCAAGGAAGCAGAGGGCATGGACAACAAGCAACAGCAAGCAACAACTCAATTCTATGCTATGAGTCAGCCGGAAGGGATAGTCAACCCGTGAGTGGTGGCAGGTCATATGGAGTTATTTCATTCTGATTTGTCTTCTTCTTGCTTTATATCTATTCTGGTTGATCCGGGTGCTACACACTCTTTTATCGCACGTAGTACACTTGATAGTTGTCTTTTACCTATTAGTTGTAAGAAGGATAGCTTGTTGTTAGAAACACCTCTTGATGGTTCCTCGATGCTTCGAGAGGAGTGTCCATCTTGTGTTCTATCTTTTTCAGGACACAATATACAAGTGGATCTTATACCACTTGATATGCATGGATTCGATGTGATCATTGGGATGGATATCTTAGTAAAGTATAAGGTTGTGTTGGACTGTGGTTTCAAGCAAGCAGTGTTTGATGACGATGGTGAAAAGTAGATCTTCCAGGGAGATAGAAAGATCCTTCTGACACATTTAGTATCAGCTATGGTGGAAGAGAAGTTGCTACGATAAGGATGTAAGGCATTCTTAGCTCACGTTGTGGATACCAAGGCAAAAGGTCCTAGCCTTAAGGAGGTGCTTGTTATTTGAGAGTTCACATATGTGTTTCCCGATGAGTTCCCCGATGTTCCCCCACTTCAGGATATTGACTTTGAGATCAATCTGGTGCCAGGAACACAACCATTTTTTCAAACACCGACAAGATAGCTCCAGCTGAGATGGCAGAATTGAAGAAGCAGTTACAAGAGTTGCTGGATAGAGGTTTCATCAAACCGAGCACGTCACCATGGGGTGCTCCCGTCCTGTTTGTAAAGAAGAAGGATGGATCGATGCGGTTGTGCATAGATTTTCGGCAGTTGAACAAAGTTATGATCAAGAACAAGTACCCGTTACTGAGGATAGATGATTTGTTTGATCAGTTGCATGGTGCCATAGTGTTTTCAAAGATTGATCTGTGGTCCGTATATCACCAGTTAAGAATTAAGGAGGAGGACATACAAAAGTCAGCTTTAAGGATAAGGTATGGTCACTTTGAGTTCGTGGTTATGCCGTTCAGGCTAACCAATGCGCCTGCTACTTTTATGGAACTCATGAATAAAGAGTTTCGTCTGTTTCTAGATCAGTTTGTTGTAGTTTTTATAGATGACATCCTGATCTATAGTCGGGACAGTCAACAACATGAATAACATCTTCGACAAGCATTAACTCTCCTTCGCCAACATCAGTTGTATGCCAAGTTTAGTAAATGCGAGTTCTGGTTGAAGGAAGTGACTTTCTTGGGTCATTTGATATCCGCGGAAGGAGTTAGAGTGGACCCTAAGAAGGTGGAGTCAGTTGTAGTCTGGGAGCAACCAAAGACGCCGACTGAAGATCGTAGTTTTCTGGGTTTAGCAGGATACTACCGGAGGTTTATAAAGGATTTTAGTGTAATCGTGTTTCCATTGAAAAAGTTGACCAGGAAGGATGTACCTTTTATTTGGGATGATCCTTATAAGCAAGCTTTCCAAAGTTTGAAGGATAAGCTAACTACTGCTCTAGTGTTGGTGCTGCCAAAGCTTGGGAAAGGCTATGTGGTTTTCTGTGATGCTTCCAAGAAAGGCTTAGGTTGTGTGCTGATGCAGGAAGATCATGTGGTTTCTTTTGCTTCGCGACAACTTGAGAAACATGAGGAGAATTATTCGACACATGATTTGGAGCCGGCAGCGGTGGTCCATGCGTTAAAGATTTAGAGACACTATCTTTATGGGGAAGTGTGTCAGATCTTTATAGATCATAAGAACTTAAAGTACATCTTCACATAGAGTGAGTTGAACATGTGACAACATCACTGGATGGAGCTGATCAATGATTACGATTGCATCATTGAGTATCATCCTGATAAGGAGAACGTGGTAGCTGATGTGCTTAGCAGGAAGTCTCCTACTCTTCCTATGAAGAAAGCACAGTTGAGTTCCTTGGTATGCCATAAGCGGGATATGTTTGTCTCTTTGTGGCAGATGAATGTACGGTTGGAAGTTTCCTTGTTGGCAGGATTATTGGCATAGATGCAAGTAAATCCTACATTGAGACAACAGATCAAAGACGCACAACAGGTAGATGCTTTAGTTCAGTTAATCAAATCAGAGTTTGGCAGCAAAAAGCATGATGGGTTCCATGAGTCTGAGGATGGACTAGTTTGCTATCATGGTAGGATGGTGGTCCCTGATGTTGATGATATGAGAAAGCTAGTGCTCGGGGAAGCACACACATTGATGTATGCCATGCATCCATATGTCACCAAGATGTATCATAATCTGAAGGACCTGTATTGGTGGCCTGGTTTGAAGAGGGATGTAGCCGAGTTTGTGGTCAGGTGTGTGGTATGCCAGCAAGTCAAGGTTGAGCATTAGAAGCCAGCAGGTACCTTGCAACCCATGTTGATACCGCAGTGGAAATGGGATCATATAACCATGTATTTCGTAGTTGGTTTGCCAAGGACAGTTAAGCATCATGATTCCATCTGGATGACAGGTTGTGAACCGTGATGTAACATCCCTGACCTGGGTTATGTTCGAACCCTAGATGTTTTTCTTAATAAATTTGATTAGATGCTTGATCTTATCTTTTGAAAAGTTATTAAGTCTCAAGAGGAACTTATGTTTCAATTTTAGTCCTTTTTGAATAATGTTGAAACAATGTTTTGTTTGTTTTGGACTAATGTGCAAATTACCCAAGTTGAGGGGTTAACTTGCAAATTTTACATGATAAAATGCTCCTCAGATGTTGAAGCATCATAAGAATGAGAATGATGTAGAGGTATGGCTGGTGACAACCTGAGTACCAAGAAAGAGCTTATTAAGCAATGTTTGTGCATTAAAACCTAGTTTTGGTGTAATGTGCAATTAACCAAAAACATAGGGTTCAATATGCAAAATGTCACTTCTAGAGAGTCCCTCATGTTTCTTGGCATCATGTAGAGAAAATAAAATTAGAGGGACATCTCATTTGAATCACTTTGGAGGAGAGAGAATCTTGATATTAAAATAATCAAGATTTAAGCATAATTGAAACCCTAATTCAATTTAATGCAAAAATAAATATACTAATGGGAGTGCCCTTCAACAAATTATGTGAAGGTTGAATTTGGATAAGAGTGGACGTCCTTGTTCCTTGCAAAGGCCATGAAAATATCCTAATTGATTGGAGAGCCCACTCACATTAGTTAACTAAAAAGTAATATCCACTAAATATGGGATATTAGTATTATATGAATTAAGGTGCTTAATTGTTGTTCCTTTAATTCAAGGATAATGACTAGGAATTAAAGGCAAAAGAAGGTGGATTCGTATGCAAGGAAGTGAGGGCTATAAGTGGCATCAAGTTGGGGAGTTGAAGGATTATTATAAAACTTTCTCTCTCTTGAAATTCCTTTATATACACTTCATTTCCCACTCAACCAAAGACTATTTTTCGGATTTTCTTTCTCTCCTTGCTTTTTCTGTGCACAAGGGAGCTTTGGAGAAACATGAGGAAGTGCCCCAACCTATAGGTAAGCTCCTTAATCATTTTCAACCTTGATTTCATGGTGGAAATCAAAAATCAATGCTTGATTTCTTCTTTTCTCCATTCAATCTTCATTTCTAGCCATTTCTTTTCATTCAAAAGCTTGAGGACGGACCTTGGGAGGTTGAGAAAGCCTCATTCACCATTAGAGACGTGAATCTTGAAGCTTGGTTTCAACTTTGAAGGTGGGTTATATAACTTAAGCACTTAAATGTTATTATTACATTCAATTCTTCATCATTTGTTGATCATTTTGTTCTTCTTGAAATTCCTTTGAATAATTGACATAATTTCCATAAGAATGGCAGTAGATTTTTAAGGATCGAAGATTGATGATGATGACATCATTATAAGCACATGCCTTAATGATTATCTTGGGCAAACAGTTTCAATTATGGGACCAATCAATTTCAGGATCGATTGAAACCAAACGGTCTCAAGACAGTTCGGGAGTAAACGGTCTCAAACCGTTTGGAGGATCAATGTTGATATGGATGGTTTATGATCCAAAGATATCAATTTATTTGATTTTAAAGGCTCCATATATGAATGATCCACTAATTGCAAACCCTAATTGATCGAATTGAGTGAAACCCTAGTTGAGGGAATCAGTTTTGAGGTGGTTTGACTCAAACGCTCTCAAGACCGTTTGGAGGTCTAATGGTCTCAAGACTGTTTGGAGGTCAATGGTTGATTATGATGATGGTTGAAGATCCAAGGGCTACGATCTGATGTATCTTCAATAGTTCAATCGATTGATGATTCAATGACTACAAACCCTAAATCAATTTGATTGGAGGAACCCTCTTTGGTCCATTCGGTTTAAAGGTAGTTTGGACCAAACAGTCTTGAGACCATTTGGGATCAAACGGTCCTCAGACCATTTGGAGAGAAAACGATATCAAACCATTAGATGATCATTTGGTTTCAATGTTAAGTTGCTCATTCGGTTTCAACACTCAATCGGTTTCAATGTTGGGATGTCCATTCGATTTCAATTCAAGGGTTGATGATTCAGTTTCAAGACCGAATGGAGAGATTCGGTTTCAAGACCAAATGGAGAGATTCGGTTTCAAGATCGAATGGATGCATTCGGTTTCAAAACCGAATGGGATGATTTGATTTACAACTGGTCAATACCGTTTGAAGGTCAAGGCACTTCAAGACCGTTTGAAGGTCTAATTAGCTCAAACCATGTGAGTATAATTAACCCCATGATTGTTGATGATGCTTATCAAAGGTAATTATAATGGTTGTACCTTTAAGATACTTAAGTGATTAGTACCTTTTGGGTGGTTAACCTTTGATGCTTATGAAAGCAATGACTTAATACACTATGCCAACCCTTCATTCAAGTGGAATTAACCTAATCTAATCAAGTCTTATGTAATTACACTCCTAGAGAGGATGAGAGAGAGAGAAGAACTTCTACATGAGTGATAATCATGTAGTGATTGATCCTCAATACTTTCAACATGATTAAAATATGTAATTAGGGTTTGATCCATGACGATGAGATCATGAAACCCAAATTGAGAAAGGTAAAGAACCCTAACCCTAATCCAGGGTGATGATATGACCCTGATTTAGGGTAATGATATGAGAAACCCTAATTCAGGATATTTTGGTGAAAAACCCTAATTTAAGGGAATACTTCATGAAAACCCTAATCTTGGGTGAAGCTACATGAAACCCTAATTTTGGGGGAAATGTTATGAGAAACCTTAATTTAAGGTAAGAATGTAATGTGAAATCCTGATACATGGTAATGTGATATGAAACCCTAATCTAGGGTGATGCTATGTATTATAAAACCCTAATCCAGGGTGATGCTATGTATTATGAAACCCTAATTTGAAAACCTAGCCCTAATTTTTGTAAGGGGATGACTAACCCTAATTGATATGAATTGGGAAACCCTAACCCTAATAAGGGTATAACTGGTGTTACTTTGTATATCATGGTGCTAAAATGTAATTGATAATATTGTTATCAAGTATACTAACCATGCAGGTATCATGAGATGATGAGCATAGCCAGGTATGAGCTATGATGTTTCATTTATTGAAATTGTTAATGGGCCTTGTGAGCCATAACATGCTGTGTTTCCTAGTGAGAGGTAATAAGAGATGAAATGGGCTTTGTGAGCCATGCAAGATACTTTTGTAGCAAGTATCATGTTTACCTTGGTTAGATGACCTGAAGGTATTTAGTTACCTAATAAGTGGTAACAAGTGTTCTATGATGATATGATGGTTTGAATACCCATGATGAGTTTGATGAGGGATTAGAATACTCCTGATGAGATGAGGGATTGAGATCCCCATGCTTTATTAAATATTTGAATAGTACTTGATGGAAGTATTACACATTCTTTGTAGCAATTATTATAATTGTTCTTGTTTGGAAACTTGTTTGATGCTAAAAGGATATGGTAATACACCTAATTAATCAAGTGATATCATATAATGTAGTTGCCCTGACCACAGATCCATCAGTGTCATAATTTGCTGAGTGATGAAACGAGTTTAACTCAGAGCAAATATTTTTGAATATGTGGGGGTAATTGGACAATTATATCCTCATGCCCCATAGGAATGGCTACGAGCTATATCCTATGCATGGGATTGGTTACGGACCATACCCTAGTATGAGTATGGATATCGGCAATGACTCCATAATATGATACCAGGCATTGGCTACTGGCCATAACCTTGAAAAGAGTATATGTTGAGGGCTATAACTCTATGGTGAAGATGCCAATATACCCTGGCAAGCTAATTGCAATTTGACACATGATGTCTCTGCCATGTAATCTCGTACTGACCGAGAAAGTTGAGGTCTTGGAGTCTAGCTCTTCCATTGACCTTGTGTGGTACCGATGTTTAACGTAATTGTGGTCGGTTGGAGTATGAACGATATACTTCATCTCTTCAAGGCATTAAGTATGGTTGCAAAATGTAATCAGTCGTGTAGCGTATTTGCTGAAGGTTGAAATATGAGTATCATTGGTTGATATTGTCTTTCTTAGCATACCCTAGATGGATAAAATGTTATACATGCTCTTCATATTCCTTATTGGATGAGTGACATGTTGTTGTATCAGGATTATAGATGAAATGTTTAGAAAAAGAATAATTCTCTAACCTATTTAGACATTGATTTTACTGTTGTTAAATATTTATGATTTCTCTGTTCAGTTTATTCTTATTAAACTGCAATAATAATGTTTCTGGAAGAGAGTTATATCTCTCGCTGGGGAAATTTCAAATTGTCTCACCCCCGTGGAATCCAACTTTTTAGGTAGACGCGGAGGAAGAGGAAGAAACCTTACTGTAGGGGAAGAGCAACAGCAGTAGCAGGGACAACAATGAATTCTCAGGTGGAGACATTGGCTGTCATGTCTTGTATATGTGTACATAGAGTCCTATGTGTTGTCTCTGTACTCTCAGGTCCTCAGAGTCAGTAGATGGTTTTTAATGAATCGATCTGAGATTTTGGTTTAATGCCTCAAGGTTCTGATGCTTCCTCTATACAGTTTAACAAAGCAGTTGATGTTGTAATCTTGAGATGAGATGATACAAGATATGTACTTATGAACCAGAATGTAATGGAGTTACTTTGGTTCTTTTTGAAAGATTTTTTCCTGTGTTTGGATCTCTTTGTAAAAAGTTTTAATTTTTAGTGATTTTCAGTAATTCCACTGCTAACGAACGCTTCTTCTTAAGTAAATCATGTGTTCAAACGTTGTATGCCACAAGTTAGTGGTATCATAGCTCTAGGTTTGCTGAGTCTACAGAGACATAGGATTAAGGTTGTTGAGTCTATTCTAGTGTCATCTAGTAATCTGATAGTGTCTTTTGCTTATATAGGAGGAGAAGAAGAACTTGAAGATGTCTGGATCACACGAAGAACACGCTGCTGAGAGCAGTGTTGGTGTACCAGGAGGAGGTGCAATGGACTAGACTAGAGAGGAACCTGTGCCTGAACAACCCCAGTTTGACCCAGCCATGATAGAGAACCCAGCTTTCCATGCTCTATTTGGGCAGTTTATGGCAACTATGATGCATATGGCGTATAGGATTCCACCACCTGCACCGAGGGCACCAACCCATAACGAGGGATAGGGAGCTAGTAAGACTTTTGAGAGGCTTCTCTGGGTAGGAGCCACATAGTATGCTGGTACACCTAACCCAACAGATACAGACTTATGGTTGACTGAACTGGAGAAGGCTTTCAGAAGTCTTAATATTCCTGAAGCCGAAAAGGTGAGGCATGCAGTGTACCTGTTGAAAGGGAGTGTTGGTCATTGGTGGACTATTGAAGAAGGTAAAAGGCCAGGTGTCAAGGTCGGATGGGAATAATTCTGACGAGAATTCATCACTAGATACTTCCCTAAGACTTATTTAGATGAAAAGATATCTCAGTTTGAGAAGATAAGATAAGGACCGATGAAAATTAGAGAGTATGAGGCTAAGTTCATGGAGCTTTTGCAGTTCTGTCCACATATGGCAGTTACTAATGAGGAAAGAATTCAACATTTTGAGAAGGGGTTGAACGCTGAATTGACCACTCCTGTGTCTGCTTTGCAGAACAGGGAGAGGTTTGCCACATTTGTGGAGTCTGTCGGACGGATAGAGAGGTATGTGATCGAGAAACGACATACCAGTGGTAAGAAGGTGTACACTCAGTTTCAAGGACAAAGGTCAGAGGGATTTAAGAAGCCAAGGTTTTCTGCACTGACAGCACCATCAAGATTCAATACCCAGACGCAATGGATGTCTAGTAGGGGTAGGGACCGTAGTTTTGTTCCAAATAGAGCCCCCAACACAACATCAACATCGGTGACTGGACCTCATAGACCCTATCCTGAGACCAGGATCTGTCATCAATGCATACAAGTGGGACATCTGGAAAGGGATTGCCCAGTTGGGAACACAATGGGGACTCAACCCCAGAGGCAGAGTCAGCAAGGTTCTCGGAGAAGACAGTTTTCAAGTGGCACTCGAGGATGTGGGCAAGCGTCCCAAGCTGGTTCATCAGCACCCAACAACGGAGCATCGGGTCAACAACAAGAAACGACTATATTCTATGCGATGAATCAACCTGATGCAGTAGTTAACCCACAGGTTGTGACAGGTCAGATGGAACTATTTTATTTTGATATGTCTACATCCTGCTTCATATCTGTTTTAATTGATCTAGGTGCTACGCATTCCTTTATCACTAGAAAAGTAATTCTTGACTGCAATATGACAATTGGCCATAGGGTAGAGAGCTTGTTATTATAAACTCCTTTGTTGGGATCAGCAATGTTGCGGGAGGTGTGTTCTCCCTGCATTCTTTCCTTTTCTGAACATCACATTCAGGTGGATCTTATACCACTTGAGATGCAAGGGTTCGATATAATTCTTGGGATGGACATCCTAGAAAAGTATAAGGTTGTCTTGGATTGTGATTCCAAGCAAGCTGTGTTCACAGATGACAGTGACAGATGGACCTTTCAGGGAGATAGAAAGATTCTTCCAACATGTCTTGTATCATCTATGGTAGTTGAGAAGCTGATGAGGCAAGGATGCTTTGCATTCTTGGCACATGTGGTAGACACCACAATGGCGAGCCCTAATCTCTTTGAAGTTCTGATAGTTACGGAGTTTGAAGATGTATTCCCTGAGGAACTTCCAGGTGTACCTCCACCCTAAGAGATTGATTTTGAGATTAATCTAACCCCGGGCATACAACCAATAGCACAAACACCATATAGAATGGCACTCGCTGAGATGGCAGAACTCAAGAAATAGCTACAAGAGTTGTTTGAGAAGGGTTTTATCCGATCAAGTATTTCACCTTGGGGTGCTCTGGTTCTTTTTATTAAGAAGAAGGACGGATCGATGCGGTTATGTATTGATTACAGACACTTGAATAAAGTAACCATAAAGAACAAGTATCCTCTGCCAAGGATCGATGACTTGTTTGATCAGTTGCGTGGTGCAACTATCTTTTCTAAGATAGATCTGAGGTCAGGATATCATCAATTGTGTATCAAGGAGAGTGACATACCTAAGTCTGCCTTTAGGATAAGGTATGGTCACTATGATTTCATAGTTATGTCGTTTGGACTAACTAATGCACCAGCTGCATTCATGGAACTCATGAATAGTATCTTTCGACTTTTTCTTGATCATTTTATAGTAGTCTTCATAGATGATATCTTGATATACAGTAGAGATGCTCAACAACATGAGCAGCACCTCTATCAGGCTTTGACTTTGCTAAGAGAGCATAAGTTGTATGCTAAGTTTAGCAAATGCGGGTTCTGGTTACCAAAAGTTTTTTTCTAGGACATGTAATATCTACCTCAAGTATTCGTGTTGATCCTAAGAAGGTAGAATCTATCTTGTAATGGGAATATCCAAAGACATCGATGGAGATACACAGTTTCCTAGGACTGGTAGGCTATTACATGAGGTTCATTAAGAACTTCAGCTCTATAGCTTTACCCCTAACCAAGTTGACCAGGAAGGAGATTCCTTTTGTCTGGAATGACAAGTGTCAACATTCTTTCCAGTTGTTGAAAGAAAGGTTAACAAGTGCACCTGTGCTGGTGTTACCTGAGCAAGGGAAGGGGTACATAGTTTTCTGTGATGTATCCAAGAATGGTCTAGGATGTGTGTTGATGCAGGATAATCAAGTGATTTCTTTTGCCTCTCGACAACTTAAGAAACACGAGGAGAATTATCTGACACATTATCTAGAACTAGCTTCTGTGGTCCATGCTTTGAAGATCTGGAGACATTATATCTATGGAGAAACATTCCAGATTTTCACAGACCATAAGAATCTAAAATATATCTTCTCACAACATGAGTTGAACATGAGACAACACCGCTGGATGGAATTAATCAAAGACTACAATTGTACAATTGATTATCATCCATGGAAGGCTAATGTAGTGGCTGATGCACTAAGTAGAAAATCATCACCAGCCGTAGATAAAGCACATTTGAACTCCTTAGTGTGCTCTAAGAGAGATATACTTATCTCTATGAGGAAAAACAATATATAGATTAAGGTATTATTGTTAGACGGGTTGTTAGCTGAGATGCAAGTGAAACCTACGTTGAGACAACATATTAAAGAAGCATAGCAAGATGATGTTTTAGTTCAGTAGATCAGGTCAGAGTATGGTAGTGAGAAACGGGATGGATTTCATGAGTCAGAGGATCAGGTAGTCTATTACCATGGTCGGATGGTAGTACCTGATGTCAATGAATTAAGGAAGTTGGTTTTGGAGGAAGCTCATACTTCGATGTATGCAATGCATCCAGTGAGCACCAAAATGTATCATAACTTGAAGGACATGTATTGGTGGCCTAGTTTGAAGAAAGATGTAGCTGAGTTTGTTATACGGTGTCCAGTGTGTCAACAGGTTAAATCTGAACATCAAAAGCCTACAGGAACAATGCAACCTTTGCCTATACCACAGTGGAAATGGGATCATGTGACCATGGACTTTGTGGTTGGTTTGCCTAGAACAACCAAAGGTCATGATTCCATATGGGTGATTGTTGATAGGTTGTCTAAGACAACACATTTCCTTCCTATAAAAAAAACCTACACTGGTGAGAAGCTGGCATAGATATATGTAGATGAGATAGTGCGGTTGCATGGGATTCCAACTACTATTGTTTCTGATAGGGGTCCCTAGTTCACGAGTTGTTTTCGGGAACGACTATATATAGCTTTGGGTATGAAATTAAGGTTTAGTACAACCTTTCACCCATAGACATATGGACAATCTGAGAGGACCATACAAACCTTGGAGGATTTGCTTAGCGCATGTGTCCTTCAGTTTGTAGGAAGTTGGGATCTACACCCGAGCTTGATAGAATTTGCTTATAATAATAGCTATCAACACAGTATTGATATGGCACCATATGAAGCATTATATGGTAGATGTTGTAGATCTCCTTTATATTGGTATGAAACAGGAGAGTATCAACTTTTGGGTCCTGAGCTTGTACAGTAGACAACTGAGAAGATTAAAGTAATACAACAACAGTTAAAGCACTACTACAGAAATGCCTTTTAGCGTCGGTTGTTTAACCCGCTTTGGCGTCGGTTTCCGAGCGACGCCTATGTGGGCGCCGCTAAAGGTCTAACACTTCGGCGTCGGTTTTTTAACCGATGCCTATTTAACGTACAGGCGTCGGTTGTTTATAGAAAACCGACGCCAAAAGGGTTCGCGCCACAGAAAACGGTGTCATCTAGGACACATTCTGCGTCGGTGTTTAATTGGTAACCGACGCAGAAAGTGTCCTAGATGACGCCGTTTTCTGTGGCGCGAACCCTTTTGGCGTCTGTTTTCTATAAACAACCGACGCCATACTTCAAGACGACACGACCGTGCTTCCCTGCATGGCCGTGTTTAGTACTATAGGCATCGGTTTTATATGAATAAGCGACACCTTTTCCACCATGGCCGTGCTTTCCTGCACGGTCGGGTTGTTTGTAATATTAGGCGTCGGTTTTTATCCAATAACCGACGCTGTAGGTCTTTGCTGACGGTTTTCTATAAATAACCGACGCCTATATCTTTTTTTTTCATATCAGTTTGCAGGCCTGCTGTGGCTGGTTAGCAGGATGAGAACCTACAGTTCAGTTTTCTGAATTGCAGGTTTACGACATCCATTGATATCAGCCTACAAACAGGCCACAAACCTGCAAAAGTCCCAAGGAAAATTTCACACAAGTAGATACATTCAGACATCAATTCAATTCTCACATTCACACATATAGAAACATTCAAATACATGTATTAACATTCAGAAATATTCATTTACAAAGTATCATTCATTATCGCTATCAACATCCCAATTATATCTTACAGTTGCCACTGCTTGTATGGCTTTTGCCTATTCTTCTCTTATTTCATCTAATGCTTCCATCGTATATGGAGCATGTATATTTTTTAAGCGTTTACCTATAGTGTGGTCAGTTTTAAACACCTGCAAAGAGAATGATGTATATATAAGTAATAATATAAAAATAAGATTGATATATTTCATACTAACTAATGAGACTATATATAATACCTCATGTATGTTATCGATGTCCAATGCGGCATGTCAGATAATCATCTGCATAAATCACATCACATAGTATGTGCATGCCCAGCCGTTGTCTTGTGTAGCACACTATAAATTGAAACATACAAAATAATACAACTAAGCACAATTCACATCAATAATATATACATTGGAGTCGGGAACTTACTTGTATGTTCTGCCAATTTATTGGCTGGTTCTTTTTCATTGGGACCGTTCCTCCAGCCTTTTTGAATGCATCTAAACCCCTACATGTTAATATAACACAGTAAATTGCATAAGTAAATAGTAATGTAATAACAGATGTTAACAGATACAAAAATGAAATATTTCTCACCAAAATAATGACATTCTCATTACGTGTCCAATTTTAGTGTTTAATGTACTTCCCGCGGGATCTAGATAATAAACAGTGAACGTCCCCGGGACAATAACTAGTAACTCCCAATGTCTACCGCTAGAGGTAAAAAGTTAACAATTAATAACTCAAAATGCACAATAAAAATGGAATTTTCTTAAGTCCAAATTATAAATAAAGTAAACTTACTTGACATTGAATGGAGCTATTATTATTGTCTTATTTTTCTGACCAAAAATTGTAAAAGCATCTATACAGTATTGTTGAACACTATCAGGGTCTTTAGCTACCATACTAATCAATGATGGAATCAAAAATCCCACATGATCAAATGCAAATTGTTTGCATTGATCTTCGACTAAGTAGCTGCAAAACATGTATTACGTATGCATTAATATTTTAGAAACCAGATCACCGGATCTTACACAAGGTATATGGATGTATAAATAAGATCTCACCTTATCCATGTCTCTATCATTGATGTATTCAACCAAGCATACATAAACATCTCAATAATATCTTGTATAAATAAAGAGCTATCGTATGATTGACCTGCATAATCTGCATCTAAAGAAACAATTATAGGGCAATGTATATTATGTGCCCGTAGCCAACATGCCATTCCCCTACAAGCAGGACCTAACGGGTATGTTAGGTTAGTTGAAACCCAACTTGGTAATGCGGGAAGTGGAGGTGGAGGCCTAGGTGCTCCTGGTGTCTTCTTTTTAACCTGTATATATAATTTCAGATCAGTTGACCTCATATATACACATTAACAATATAAATCAATGTAAATTTATCTTACAATTTCAGTAGTGTAGACGACATCTGCTTTGGGCCACAATATGACCCCGCCTTCTGCCTCAGCAAGTGTATCAATATCCGGGTGGGGATATGGCAATGTAGCTTCCCTCCAATCGGGTAACACACATAATGGGCCCACACGAACGTAGCCCTGTGGCATTGGAGTCCCGTGAAACCTTTCCCCAGGAAGGGATGGGTAAGCCTGCGCCTCTGCAACAACATAGTCTTGTATTCTTAAGCGGCATGGCTTCAATGCCTACAAATTTACGTAAAGAATGTTATACATATATACATATCATCTTGAAAACATATCATCTTGAAAAGACTAGCTACAATGTCATAAACAATACTTACAGAAAACGTGTTAGGCGATGGGTCTCCAGGATTACTCGCAGTCTGTGCATCAGGAGAAGAGTGGGTCGCCATAGGCTGATTGGAAGCCTGAGATGCCTGCCACCGCAGCAATTCTTCCTTGACCTTCTCAGCAACTACATCGTTGACCTTTTTAGCAACTATATCCTCGACTCTCTTATTCTCCTATACATGGATAAAAGAAACATTAGCTTCTTATTATTGAATTTCCTTTTGCAGTAACATTCTAAAAAAAGAATAGGTTACCTCTTCTTGAGAAAGTCCCGCTCTGGGTTTGCGCTGGGATGGCCCAAAGAATGCATTGATGCCCACACCAGCGCCTGCACCGCTAACACGTCCAGGATGCTCTGGGTTACCCAGAGCAACTGTCAATTCATCCCTTGTGCCCTGAGGGATGAACGTGCCTTGTTTCCTCTGCTCGTGCAGCTCCCGCTAATCACCATCAACAGAAATTGGTAAGTTAACACCACAAATAATCAATATTCAAACGATTGCTCTAAGAGTTGTATTTTACCATTTTCGCAGCCGCCTCAGTAGTTACGGGCTTCTTTATTTCACCCTTCTTGTTTTGCCTCCCAGCTATCCAGATATCATGGCGAGGCATGTGTGTGGCAGACTCCTGAGTAGGAGCAGACTCCTGAGTAGCCGCAGACTCCGCCTGTAGTCTTTGGCGAATGCTTGCATAGCCTTTTGGATCCATAGTGTGGTCATGCACATTCAGTGCACGCCTTGCTTTTTGTACGTCACTGAGGGCCTAGTTAGTATGCACATTAATGATTTGGTTAGTAGTACTAAATGTTAATCTTGAATAGGTGAATACAATCTATATTAATTTAATTGGGAGTGACGCCTAATACCTTGAATTCTTCAGATTTTCTTGAAGCAACAAAATTGTCCCAATCTTCTTTGTCCAAGAAGTTCCATTGTTTAAGGGCTGACTTCTTCTTCTTATCACCCTCTTTTATGTATTCTCTATTTAGATTTGTCCTATAATTCCTAAGCATCTTTCCAGCGCGTTGCATCACACTTTTACGATGCAACTTCTCATCCAATGCAAATAGATTCTGTAAAATAGAAATGTTATTAACTAGTATCTAAAATAGAATTGCAAATAATAGAATTTGTAATCTACAAAATAGAATTGCAAATAATAATAACTCACGCATAAATCCTTCCATATCAAGTCTTTTTTCCCCTAAGGAACTTTATGCCAATTATCATACTTAACACCACAATGGCTCCGAGTGGTACACCTAAGATAGTTTACAAAATTATTGCGATTCACTCCAATTGCATTTCCTCCATTATCAAACTCCACAACCAATTTGGATCCACTGCCACTTAGCGCTATTAACTTCTTCAACAGAGTGATGCCCCTTTTCTTGTTAAGTGTTTGGTGCTGCGCATCAAGTTGCTCCAGTGCTTCAGTGGGTACATGTGCATCATCCACCTAAAATTTGACAAAAATAAACACACTGAATTAGCCCAATATAGAAATATAGGATATATGACATAACTAGAAGATAATGAATTTTATAGAAATACAGGATATGTTTTTAGAACTTACATTGGTATCCTCGCCATGCTCGTCATGGACAACATGCTCATCATGGACTTCATGCATGGACATCATGCTCATCATGGTCAGCCATATGAAAATGTCATTAAAAAGGCAAACATTTAGCATTTGTATTAACTAGAAAAAGGCAAACATTTAGCATTTGTATTAACTAGAAAAAGGCAAACATTTAGCATTTGTATAAACTAGAAAAAGGCAAACATTTAGCATTTGTATAAACATACATGTCTCTAAAATTGTGATCTTTTATCAATTAACAATCCTTCATTGTGATCTCCGCGCACATATAAGTCATCATTAGCTTCAATATTTTGTGGAGTTGGCAACCCAACTGAGAATGGACTGGAGTCATCATACTTATCATAGTACTCTTCTTCATATATAGGATCTTCAATGAACTGTCTTTTACCATGAAGAACAACTGACCATTTATCATTTGCAGGATCATCGATATAGAATATTTGTTTCTCCTGTGATGCCAATATGAATGCTTCACCCTTCTCGCCAATCTTTTCAAAGTTCACCAAAGTGAAACCCAATTCATCCACTATAACTCCTTTGGTGTTATCAACCCAATTACATTTAAAGAGCGGAATTTTGAAATCTATGTAGTCAAACTCCAAAATGTCTTCAATGACACCGTAATATGACATTTTAGCTTCACGTGGACTCTTATCCTTTGCACTTGCAAAGTACATAGTCGACGCTTGAAGAGTGACCCCACTATTTTGGACGACACTCTTATCATCTTGGCGCTTTGTGTAATATGTGAATCCATTAATGTCAAACCCTTCATAAGACATAACATTCGGTTTTGGTTTAAAGGCGAGGCATTTGATAGTTTCTGTAATATCATTTGGTGTTTGAGATAGTTGATGTAAGACTTTATCTTCAAACCACTTAGTAAAAGTCTTATTATGCTCTCTAGCAAGCCACATTGAACTTTCTCGAGGATGTTGTCTCTTTATGAAATTGGTATGTTCCTCGATATAAACACTCACGTCATCCATATTGTGTAAAATATACAAGTGAGCTTGTTCCAACTGCTCACGGCTGATTACTTTCACCCGTGATCCCAAAATTCCTTTGCCCTCCTCAATATTCTTGTCATTATCAGGAGTGTCATTACCACTGAGAAAGTCATTGCAAAAATCCATAACCTCTCTTGCCACATAACCTTCAATAATACTCCCTTCAGGCCGATAACGGTTTCGAACATCACCTTTAAAAACGCTCATGTATCACTCAAAGGGATACATCCAATGCAAGAAAACTAGTCCCAACATTTTCACTTCCCTAGTCAAGTGGACAACAAGATGTACCATGATATCAAAGAACGAAGGAGGGAAATACATCTCAAGCTGACATAGGGTAACAACCACTTCTCTTTGCAAATTATCGAGAGTATCAGGGTCAATAAATTTGTTGCATAGACTGTTGAAAAAGAAACAAAGTCTGGTAATTGCAAACCTTACATGCTTCGGCAATATAGATCAAATTGCCACGGGCAATATTTTTTGCATTAGAGTGTGACAATCATGAGATTTAAGACCTATCAACTTCAGATCTTTCATTGATACCAATCTACGGATGTTGGATGAGTAACCATGTGGCACCTTAACATTTACCAAGCATTCACAAAAAGTTTTCTTCTCCTTTCTAGACAACGTGTAACAAGCGGGAGGTAAGTATGTTCTTTTATTACCCATTTCACGTAATTCTATTAATTCTGACCTTATTCCCATTTCACGTAGGTCCACTCTGGATTTTATCCCATCTTTAGTCTAACCTGGTATATTTAACAGAGTACCAATGATGCTATCACATACATTTTTCTCAACGTGCATTACATCGATACAATGCCTGACTGTCAAAGAACTCCAATAAGGAAGATCCCAAAATATTGACTTCTTCTTGAATGAAGAATTGTCACTCCGTGTGGCCATACTACATTGTGATTTCTTACCAAATTCATTGATAATGTCTTTTACTCTTGCATAAACAACATCCCCTGGTATAGGTTTAAGTGCACTCCGTTCATCATTCCATCCATTGAATGCTTTGCGCTTCCTACGATACGGATGGAATTTTGAAAGAAACCTTCGATGACCAAGATATACAGTCTTTCCGCCATGTTTTAGTCTTATTGAATCAGTGTTTTCTTCACATATAGGACACGCTTTAGCTCCTTTGACACTATATCCAAACAAATTCCCATATGCTGGAAAGTCATTAACAGTGCAAAACAACATAGCATGCAAACGAAATGTCTCTCTTGCTAAAGCATCATAGGTCATCACACCTTCAGCCCAAAGTTTCTTTAAGTCATCAATCAAAGGTTCAAGATAAACATCGATATCATTTCCGGGTTGTTTAGGGCCCGATATCAACAACGACAACATAACGTACTTATTTTTCATACACATCCAGGGAGGAAGATTGTATATAACAAGCATGACTGGCCAAGTGCTATGTTGGCTGCTCAATGTCCCGTACGGATTCATCCCATATGTACAAAGCCCAAGTCTTAGATTCCTATCTTCTTCACCAAATTTGGGGTACAATAGATCAATCTTCTTCCACTGTGGGGAATCAGACGCATGTCGTAGGACCCCATCATTATTTTTCTTAACATCTGCATGCCACCTCAAATTCTTCGCATCTTTCGGATTTGCAAACAAGCGTTGAAACCGTGATATTATAGGTAGATACCACAACACCTTGGCAGGAGAACCAGTTTTGGACTCCCCCGAAGTCGTCAATTTATACCGTGACGCACCACATTTTGGACAATCTTTCAAATCTACATAGTCCTTTTGAAATAATACACAATCATTCGGGCATGCATGTATCTTCTTGGCCTCCATTCCCATTGGGCACAACATTTTCTTTACCTGGTATGTTGAGATTGGCAGCTCGTTTCCTTCAGGAAGCATTTCTTTCAACAAAGTCAACAATGAAGTGAAGCTTTTGTCTCTCCATCTATTGTTAGCTTTCAACTTATACAATCTCAACACAGCGCTAAGCTTCGTAAACTTAGCACAGCCTGTGTATAACGGTATCTCAGCATCATGCACAATGTTTCTAAAGATAGGAGGTGGATCAGTGTGCTCTACCCTACAACTATCCAGCATCGCATCAACGATGTCTGCTGGAACTGGTTCGTTCACATTTACGTCATCGAAGGCAATTTCTTCTTCCACCCAAGCACTGCTATCGACATCTACTGGTTTCGATTTTGAAATCTCTCCATGCCAGTGCCATTCTGTATAGCCTTGTACAATCCCATTGCACATGACATGACATTTGATTTCCTCACCAGTGTTGACTTTCAAGTTGTTACCGCAATGCCTACATGGACAGTAGAACCTATATGTAGGTTTTTTCCTATGTTCCTCGGCAAATTTAATAAACTGACCAAGACCAAATATAAACTCTGGGGTGCAACGATTACGAATGGACATCCATGATCTATCCATTCTATGATTAGAGAAAACAAGTATATATTAGGAAACAAGTATATATTAGGAAAAGATTAGGGTATACACTTACATCCTAAGTGTATAATGTGATGTCATTCTTATATATAATAAATGTGTACCACCTATCCCATCCTTGAACACCTAATCTCACTAGTAAGTGTATAATGTGTATTGGGTTTTCAAGAAAATTTCGGCAGCATTTCCCCGCTGTTCTCTAAGTACATATGTACTTAGAGAACAAACGGGGAAATGCTACCGAAATTTTCTCAAAAACCCAATACACATTATATACTTACATCCTAAGTGAGATTAGGTGTTCAAGAACAGTCCCAAACTGGGGACTATCCAAGATTTACTCCTAATGAGTCAATCTTGGATGGGTTTCTAGGCCAACAAACACATTTGATGTCATTCTTATATATAATAAATGTGTACCACCTATCCCATCCTTGAACACCTAATCTCACTAGTAAGTGTATAATTTGTATTGGGTTTTCAAGAAAATTTCGGCAGCATTTCCCCACTGTTCTCTAAGTACATATGTACTTAGAGAACAAACGAAGAAATGCTACCAAAATTTTCTTGAAAACCCAATACACATTATACACTTACATCCTAAGTGAGATTAGGTGTTCAAGAACAGTCCCAAACTGGGGACTATCCAAGATTTACTCCTAATGAGTCAATCTTGGACGGGTTTCTAGGCCAACAAACACAATAATAGATATGGACATGTTAGGGTTTCATCACAATTAATGTTAGGGTTTCATCACAATTGATGTTAGGGTTTCATCAATGTTAGGTTTTATCAAATCAAATTAGGATGCTAGAATTTACAAGTTTAAATCTTATTTCAACATGCATCAAAATTTATTGAATTAAGTCAAACATTAGGATTAGAAGCACAAATATATGCAAGCAAAAAATTTGTTCATATCCTAGGATTTACATAAAACATTACATGAAAATTTATTCATATCCTTACCAACAGCAAGCACGACTGTAGCTGTGTTGGCCTACCACGTCCGTGCTGTCCATCACGGCCGTGGTAGGCCAACACAGCCATGGTCGTGCTTGATGCATGTTGGTAAATATCTAGGGAGAAGGAGAGCTAGCGCTACCTGGAGCTAGTGTGGAGAGGACCACCGGTGGCAGCAGCGTGTGGAGGAGCTAGAGCAGTAGTGGCAACGACAGCAACAAATGATCGGGGGTGGGCGGCAGGCAGAAGCAACTGACGGTCGGAGAAGCAGTAGGCGCCGGCCGGAGAAGCACCAGGAGAAGAAGCAACAGCGGCGGGCGGCAGGCAGCGGCGCCGGTGAGCAGAAGAGAACCAGAGCAGCGGCGGCGAGCAGCAGCAACCAACGATGGGTGATTTTGGGAGAACGGCGGTGAGCAGCAGCACATAAGAGAAGTCGCGATGAAACATGAAGAAAGGGCGAAGAGCCGAGTATCGGGTCTATTAAGTTGATCAACGGCGTCAGTTATCTACACAACCGACGTCTATTATGCTTTAGCGTCGGTTAATAGTAAAACACCGACGCCCAAATAGAAAACTTTTACCCTAAATTATTTGGCGGGAACCATTATCAGCGTCGGTTATCCTTGGATAACCGACACCTAAAGTGGAACTTTTCACGCAAAATTTCATTTTAAATAGGCGTCGGTGAATAGTTAAAAAACCGACGCTGTATGTGGCCCAAATTTTTTTCGTCCGAAAATTGGATTTTGCGGGCGCTTTTAGGCGTCGGTTGGTTATAGTCAGCCGACGATGAATACAAAGTGGTACCCGTGTCTGGCTGGTCTTCGAATATAGACGTCAGTTTGCCTAAATAACCGACGCCTGATATTATAGGCGTCGGTTTTCCTTAATAACCGACGCCCAGAAAAGCGACACTGAACGCTATTTCTGTAGTAGTGAAGGCTGCACAAGATAGACAGAAGTCATATGCCGACAAATAGCAAATACCCTTAGAATTCCAAGTTGGAGACAGTATATCTCAAAGTCTCACCTTGGAAAGGTGTTGTTAGATTTGGAGAGAAGGGAAAGTTAGCTCCTAGATTTATGGGGCCTTACCCAATCATTAAACGGGTTGGAAAGGTAGCCTATAAGCTGGAATTGCCACTTGAGCTGCATAAGTTGCATCCAGTGTTCCATATCTCTATGTTGAGAAAATGTCATCCTGACACAAAGTTAGTTTTGCAACCTGTGGAGGTAGAATTAAATGATGATATATCATATGTTGAAGGACCTGTGATGATCCTTGATAAAAGAATTAAAAAGTTGAAAATGAAAGACATATGTCTTGTGAAAGTTCTCTAGTATCATCATGGCATTGAAGAAGCTATGTGAGATCTAGAGGAAGATATGAGGAGGAAGTACCCTTCTCTTTTCTCTTGATGATTTCAGGGACGAAATCCCTATTAGGGGTGAATAATTTGTAACATCCCTGACCTGGGTTATGTTCTAACCCTAGATGTTTTACTTAATAAAGTTGATTATATGCTTGATCTTATCTTTTGAAAAGTAATTAAGGCTCAAGAGGAACTTATTTTTCAATTTTAGTCCTTTTTGAATAATGTTGAAACAATGTTTTGTCTATTTTGGACTAATGTGCAAATTACCAAAGTTGAGGGGTTAACTTGAAAATTGTACATGATAAAATGTTACACAGATGTTGAAGCATCATAAGAATGATAATGATGCATAGGTATGGCTTGTGACTGCCTGAGTACCAAGAAAGAGCTTACTAAGCAATGTTTGTGCATTAAAACCTAGTTTTGGTGTAATGTGCAAGTTACCCAAAACCTAGGGTTCAATATGTAAAATGTCACTTATAGAGAGTCCCTCTGTTTCTTGGCATCATGTAGAGAAAAGAAAATGAGAGGCATCTCATTTGAATCACTTTGGAGGAGAGAGAATCTTGATATTAAAATAATCAAGATTTAAGCATAATTGAAACCCTAATTCAATTTAATGCAAAGATAAATATACTAATGGGAGTGCCCTTCAACCAATTATGTGAAGGTTGAATTTGGATAAGAGTGGACGTCCTTGTGCCTTGCAAAGGCCACGAAAATATCCTAAGTGAGTGGAGAGCCCACTCACATTAGTTCACTAAAAAGTAATATCCACTAAATATGGGATATTAGTATTATATGAATTAAGGTGCTTAATTTCTTTTCCTTTAATTCAAGGATAATAAAGAGGAATTAAAGGAAAAATAAGGTGGATTCGTATGCAAGTGAGTGAGGGGGATAAGTGGCATCAAGTTGGGGAGTTGAAGGATTATTATAAAACTTTCTCTCTCTTGAAATTCCTTTATATACACTTCATTTCCCACTCAACCAAAGACTCTTTTTTAGATTTTATTTCTCTCATTACTTTGGCCATGCACAAGGGAGCTTTGGAGCAATAGGAGGATGTGCCCCAACCTGTAGGTAAGCTCCTTAATCATTTTCAACCTTGATTTCATGGTGGAAATAAAAAATCAATGCTTAATTTATTCTTTTCTCCATTCAATCTTCATTTCTAGCCATTTCTTTTCATTCAAAAGCTTGAGGACAGACCTTGGGAGGTTGAGAAAGCTTCATTCACCATTAGAGATGTGAAGCTTTAAGCTTGGTTTCAACTTTGAAGGAGGTTTATATAACTTAAACCCTTAAATGTTATTATTACATTCAATTCTTCATCATTTGTTGATCATTTTATTCTTCTTGAAATTCCTTTGAATAATTGATAGAATTTCCATAAGAATGGCATTAGATTTTGAAGGATCGAAGCTTGATGATGATGACATCATCATAAGCACATACCTTAATGATTATCTTGGGCAAATGGTTTCAATTTTGGGACCAATCAGTTTCAAGATCGATTGAAACCAAACGGTCTCAAGACTATTTGGGAGTAAACAGTCTCAAGACCGTTTGAGATCAAATGGTCTCAAACCATTTGGAGGATCAATGATGATGTGTATGGTTGATGATCCAATGATATCAATTGATTTGATTTTAAAGGCTCCATGTATGAATGATCCACTAATTGAAAACCCTAATTGATTGAATTGAGTGAAACCCTAGTTGACGGAATCAATTTTGAGGTGGTTTGACTCAAAAGGTCTCAAGACCGTTTGGAGGTCAATGGTTGATTATGATGATGGTTGAATATCCAAGGGCTACGATCTGATGTATCTTCAATAGTTCAATCGATTGATGATTCAATGAGTACAAACCCTAAATCAATTTGATTGGAGGAACCCTCTTTGGTCCATTCGGTTTCAAGGTAGTTTGGAACAAACAGACTTGAGACCATTTGGGATCAAACGGTCCTCAGATCGTTTGGAGAGCAAATGATCTCAAATCATTAGATGATCATTTGGTTTTGATGTTAAGTTTCTCAATCTGTTTCAACACTCAATCGGTTTCAATGTTGGGATGTCCATTCAATTTCAATTCAATGGTTGATGATTCGGTTTCAAGATCGAATGGAGAGATTCAGTTTCAAGACCGAATGGAGAGATTCAGTTTCAAGATCGAATGGATGCATTTGGTTTCAAAACCGAATGGGATGATTTGATTTACAACTGGTCAAGACTGTTTGAAGGTCAAGGTACTTCAAGACCGTTTGAAGGTCTAATTAGCTCAAACCATGTGAGTATAATTAACCCCATGATTTTTGATGATGTTTATCAAAGGTAATTACAATGGTTGCACCTTTAAGGTACTTAAGTGATTAGTACCTTTTGAGTGGTTAACCTTTGATGCTTATGAAATCAATGACTTAATACACTATGCCAACACTTCATTCAAGTGGAATTAACCTAATCTAATCAAGTCTGATGTAATTACACTCCTAGAGAGGATGAGAGAGAGAGAAGAACTTCTACATGAGTGATAATCATGTAGTGATTGATCCTCAATACTTTCAACATGATTAAAATATGTAATTAGGGTTTGATCCATGATGATGAGATCATGAAACCCTAATTGAGAAGGGTAATGAACCCTAACCCTAATCTAGGGTGATGATGTGACCCTAATTTAGGGTAATGATATGAGAAACCCTAATTCAAGATATTTTGGTGAAAAACCCTAATTTAAGGGAATACTTCATGAAAATCCTAATCTTCGGTGAAGCTACATGAAACCCTAATTTTGGGGGAAATGTTATGAGAAACCTTAATTTTAGGTAAGAATGTAATGTGAAACCATGATACAGGGTAATGTTATATGAAACCCTAATCCAGGGTGATGTTATGTATTATGAAACCCTAATCCTGGGTGATGCTATGTATTATGAAACCCTAATTTGAAAACCTAGCCCTAATTTGTGTAAGGGGATGAATAACCCTAATTGATATGAATTGGGAAACCCTAACCCTAATAAGGGTATAACTGGTGTTACTTTGTATAGGATGGTGCTAAAATGTAATTGACATAACTGTTATCAAGTATACTAACCATGTAGGTATCATGAGACGATGAGCATAGCCAGGTATGAGTTATGATGTTTCATTTATTGAAATTGTTAATGGGCCTTGTGAGCCATAACATGCTTTGTTGCTTAGTGAGAGGTAACAAGAGATGAAATGGGCCTTGTGAGCCATGTAAGATACTTTTGTAGCAAGTATCATGTTTACCTTGGTCAGATGACCTGAAGGTATTTAGTTACCTGATAAGTGGTAACAAGTGTTCTATGATGATCTGAGGGTTTGAATACCCATGATGAGTTTGACGAGGGATGAGAATACTCCTGATGAGATGAGGGATTGAGATCCCAATGCTTTATTAAAGATTTGAATAGTACTTGATGGAAGTATTACACATTCTTTGTAGCAATTATTATAATAGTTCTTGTTTGAAAACTTGTTTGATGCTAAAAGGATATGGTAATACACCTAATTAATCAAGTGATATCATATAATGTAGTTGCCCTGACCACAAATCCATCAGCGTCAGAATTTGCTGAATGGTGAAACGAGTTTAACTCAGAGCACATATTTTTGAATATGTCGGAGTAATTGGGCAATTATATCCTCATGCCCCATAGGAATGGCTACAGGCTATATCCCATGCACGAGATTGGTTACAGCCCATACCCCAGTATGAGTATGGCTATGGGCCATGACTCCATAATATGATACCAGGAATTGGCTACGGGCCATAACCCTGAAAAGAGTATATGTTGCGGGCTATAACTCTATAGTGAAGATGCCAATATACCCTGACAAGCTAATTGCAGTTTGACACATGATGTCTCTGCCATGTAATCTCATACTGACTGAGAATGTTGAGGTCTTGGAGTTCGGCTCTTCCATTGACCTTGTGTGGTACCGATGCTTAATGTAATCATGGTCGGTTGGAGTATGAACGATATGCTTCATCTCTTCGGGGCATTAAGTATGGTTGTAAAATTTAATTGGCCGTGTAGTGTATTTGCTTAAGATTGAAATACGAGTATCATTGGTTGATATTTTCTTGCTTAGCATAGCCTAGATGGATAAAATGTTATACATGCTCTTCCTATTCCTTATTGGATGAGTGACATGTTGTTGTATCAGGATTATAGCTGAAATGCTTAGAAAAAGAATAATGCTCTAACCTATTTAGACATTGATTTAACTGTTGTTAAATATTTATGATTTCTCTGTTCACTTTATTCTTATTAAACTGCAATAATAATGTTTCTGGCAGAGAGTTATATCTCTCACTGGGGAAATTTCAAATTATCTCGCCCCTGTGGAATCTAACTTTTTAGGTAGACACGGAGGAAGAGGCAGAAACCTTATAGTAGGGGAAGAGCAGCAATAGTAGGGACAACAATGAATTTTCAGGTGGAGACACTGACTGTCATATCTTGTATATGTGTACATAGAGTTCTATGTGTCATCTCTGTACTCTCAGGTCGTCGGAGTCAGTAGATAGTTTTTAATGAATCGATCTAAAATTTTGGTTTAATGCCTAAGGTTCTGATGCTGCCTGTGTATAGTTTAACAGAGCAGTTGATGTTGTAATCTTAAGATGAGATGATACAAGATATGTACTTATGAACCAGAATGTAATGGAGTTACTGTGGTTCTTTTTGAAAGAGTTTTTTCTGTGTTTGTATCTCTTTATAAAAAGTTTTTATTTTTAGTGATTTTTAGTAATTACGCTACTAACGAACGCTTCCGCTTAAGTAAATCATGTGTTCGAACGTTGTATGCCACGCGTGATATGTTTGATACTTAAAGATGATGCTACATAAGATGATAAGATACATGTTTATGTTTATAAGATAAGGATCTGGATGCAATAGTTCTATTATTATATGCTTTCTACAATCGATTTTAATTAACCCGTATTTTTGGTAATATGTGGTTTATGGATGTTCCACACATTTTCACGTGGCATTTCGTTGTCTGTTTGATAGCGGGATATGTCGTTACAACTATGGTCATGCCTCATACATCTGATGTGATGGAGGACAACTACAATTGTACCTCAGATTAGACGGTTTTGTATACCCTTCTTTCTAGTTCCATGACCTGTACCAAGGGTGGACTAGTGGTTAGCATCTTGACTATATGTCATTGTGGTGGCATCTTTGACTGATATGTCACTGCATTTTTACTCGTACCGACTGAGGAGAAGAGATCTTAGGATATCGACACTCCTAGATCTTGTACGGAACCGAATAGCCCTTCGTAGGGGTCGGTTGGACTCTGGATGGTACGATTCAAATTCCCAGGGCATAATAAAAGATATAAGACAACCGTGTAACATATCTATTTAGGATTATGCATAACGCTTCATATTGGATGATAACTCTTGTTTGTTTTCTTTTTACTGAGATCATGTATAGTACAATAAGTGATAATAGATATACTTTTGTTGTTGTTATGCTCATGTTGTAAACATACTTATGTTGTCAAATATACTCACACTGATGGTTAAGATGTTGCTGCTAGCTATATTTAATATTGCTAGTCATGCTTAAGTAATTAGAAATGCTTAAAATACTAATCATACCTATGTAGTTCATTGTGTTATGATGTTAGTTCTACTTATGATATAGATTTGTCCCCTTTATTTGAGATGCCAATATTGATAGCTATGTTATGTTACTAGACATATTCATGATGTCAGGGATGTTTATGCTACTAGATTGCTTATGTTGTTAGCAAGGAATATGATGATAGTCAGATTAATGATAATGATTGTTATTAGATGTAAGTTGATGATATATGAGTAGATATCTATCTAAAGAAATAGATTTATTTGTTATCCATATATGCATTGATGATCATACTTGTTGTTAAGATTAATTGCTTAATTTGTTTAGCATACTTGAACTGTTTAATATGTTCAATTGATTATTAAATACTCCAACTGCTTAGTTATCTACTATTTAAAATGTTGTAATCAATAACCGTTATTGGAGGTTATATCTCTTGCTGAGACATGGGTCTCACCCTTGTGGTTCATCATATTATTTTAGGTAATCTGAAGTGATGAAAATAAACCTGTGGCAGCATAGAGGAGCTATAGTAATGAATCTTTAAAAAAGTTGATTAGATGTCAAGTGTGCCCTAGAGTCATCCATGTACTCTCAGGTCCGGGCAGGAAAAATTTGTTAATGGTATTTCAAACGAATCAGAATTTTATTAGCATGTTAATATTTGTTGTGTGGCATATACAGATATTGTTCTCCTGTGTATATATGTTGTGGCTAAGGCGCTAGAACAATTTGTATCAAATTATTGACATAGTGTGGATATAAAAAAGATGTTGGACTCTTATGTAAATGTTTAAGAGTGGGTGCTGACGTTGAAATCGCTTTTAATTTACCCATATTTTTTGGTACGTGATTAATTAGTGATCTTGTGTTTTATGTTTTGAGTAATCTCCTTTAGTGTTACGGGCTCTCACACAAATGATAATTCAAGAAAATCATATGAATTATTAGTTGTTATGTACCTCATTTATTTTAGACTTAATCCTCATAATTGTTGGTTTTGTCGTAAAAGAAATTGACAATCTAATTTGTAGTTCGCACCACTTCCAAGGTGTATATTACACCACTACCAAGGTGTATATTATTTCAGCTAAAGAATTTGCCATACAAATGTATAGATAGCCGGCATCCAAATTAGAATGTAGAGTGAAAAGAAATTGATTATTTCAGCTAAAGAACTATGTTGTAGATTAACAATATTCATTCTTTTCTACTTTCCAGTGATCGTGACTACCGCTGCATAAAGAAACCATCCTTGCACAGTTACACCAGTACGACACAAATCACCGGAGACTAATTTATAAGTAATGAACCAAAGCCGGTTTGTGCCCAGTAAATCAAAGAAACGAACTGAGAGTCGGAATGCGAACGAGTGGGAGGGTTGTTAGTACAGGTGAGAGTTGGTGGGACAGAGAGGAGGACAGAATGCCGAAACAGAAGATTTGGACCCGCCGTATTGGTTGTCTGCGACTGCTAAGAAGATCATAAACATGGAACCATGTGCAACACTGTTGTGCCCAGACGGTCGCTCAGTCTAGTTGCATGGTGATGTCTCTGGGCTAGTTAACAACGGCTGCTAAGGGTCTGATTGGTTTCAGATCTGACTTCCTAATCAAAACCACGGTAAAACAAGTTCGGCAGGCTCGCGTTCGCTCCGACTGCGCCCTTCTGTGGCTGCTCGTGTGTAGGTCATGCATTTTTACTGAAACGAGGGAGATAAGTCGCTATATATGCAACGATCTCCTGGCTGACATTGAAGCTGGGAACTTCCAGGGTGAATCCATGTTTTATCCCATCCAACAAACTATGAACTCCCAAGAAACCATAGAGGAGGCGGAAACGGTCTCTCTAATTGACAACGATGACAACGACATCGGTCCTTTTATTTCCCTAGATCTTTAATGTCCTAAAGTTATTTGATGTAATGTCAAAGACATTTTATATCAAGTGTGATGTAGTGGCCTGAAGTTGTTTGATGAAAATCCCCAATTATTAGGAAAATACAAGTTTCAAACAAATCACCAAGAATTCATTTTCTCGAAATTTAATTTCAGTTTTGGGAAAACCAATTCCTAGAAAATTGCAGTTACACAAAACCAGACGAACCCTAAAAGATTGGGATGGATGCATGGAACCTCATTCATAGTGCGTTGCGTATTTTTGTTTTCAAAATAAGTTAAAAGGCCATCTTATTTATCATACCCTTTTTATATAGTCGAACTCATCATCAAAATACCTCATGTGTGAGTCGCACGTAGAACATCACAAGAAACAAAACCATCTATACATGTATACCCCGAAAAAAGAACTAAGTGTTTGTCCACTTGGTGTATATATATAGTATCCCTTTTTTCTTCAGAACAGATGACGTGACTCGAACCTACAAACCAAGGTTAGGAACCGTCAAGAGGGGGTTAAAACTAATCAGTGATTCTATCGTATGATATGAACCGTCTTAACTTTTTATATTCATCAATCATAAAGATAGGTTCGGAAGCATGTATTTATTCGAACTAGCAATATCAGATATCATTAACATTGGCTATTACAACAATGATTGACTTTTACATACAAGAAATAGTTCTTACTAACATACATTTTACTAACATACATCAAGTACAACCCATTATAAATAGTCGTCTTTAATCACTCTCTCATTTCCATAATCCTGAGGAAGGATAAGAGATCGACAAGCTTATCTAAAGTGCTTCTTCATAAGGCCTCTTATCTGACCTTGATAAAAATTGGCTTCTGTCTCTTCTGGTGGAGCTGACCCTTTATCTTACAAATATTTCAGTAGGTTGATGAACTACTGGTTCGGTGCATAGAAAATCAACAAGTAACCCAGATTAGACAACTTAGTAATGTTCACAATTTAAGAATTTAAGCAGTTAAACAAGTCAATCAAAATATTGACAATTTCAACTAGATAGACAAAATGTATAAATAATTGATTAGAGTAAATTACTAACTAACTATTAAATTTTTTAATTCAATTATTATATCCATCTGAATCGACATAAAGTGTATATTTAAAATCATCACAGCAAGCTACGATCTCACTGTACAAAAATTAAAAGCATGTCCCGGATCTTAAGTCTTTAATCTCAATATCATGTCTGCAACTAGCACCGTCACGTCTGATTCTTGGCCGCTAATGGGAGTGGCCAGATAACTAGACTCCTCTAAACCTAGGTACTCAGGAATAGAGTCAAAACATTTTGGTTTATTGTATACCAATGGCCCTACCGAAGATGATCATTGATCCGCAACACAGGTACCACTGACATCCCCATTTGGTGTTGTGTACTACAAAACTATGATGAGTATGTCGTTACTCATCTAGACCCTGCACTCTACCGATGTGCTCTGACTTATCTCGATCTTGAAAAAATACCTCCAGCTGGGAATCACATTTCCTCTCCACAACGTGTGCCTCGTATGAGGATTCTATAGTGTCTAGGGCATCTATCGTCTAACGATATTTAATTTATTCTAAAAATATTATTGTCATTTATAATGATTACCCTACTTTCATCATTTAAGCATTCAACATTTAACACAAAACTCTATGACAAAATTGCAACTTTCGTCATTCTCATAAACCATAAATCGATCATTTAGATCCAGATTATGGCAAACTCGGCTCCTCTAGTACCTCTAAGTTCACTAATTCATCATCTGCCATACATAACATGCCATGTAGAAATCGTTTGATATGGTATCACATCACAAAATACAATAAGTAATTCTACTACTAAATATTATCGTACAAACTTATCAAATTATTCACATTTATCACAAAGTAAGTTTACATACTGAAAAGTTATTATTTTGAATTTGTATGTTGTAAATCAGGGTTAGATGGTGATTTTCCACTCACTTGCTAACGTTCTAGCTTTTTGATCTTGTCCTTGACCTAGCTAGACTCTAAATCTACCTTGTCCTGGTCTGATCCAAGCTTCAAACTACAAGAATCTCATCCAAACAGCCTTTCAGTAGGTTTACCGGCCTAGAATAAGATCCGTTGGAGGTAGAAGACAAAGAACAAAGGTTAACTGAAATTTTGTATGATAAATCAGTGAGTTCTGAGAATGGGAACATAAAAAGAAGGAAAGATCAATGATCAATAACTATTTACCAAGTCGAATATATAACAAAACCTTCGATTTTTGTTGTTCTTCATGATCTCTGCAAAAAAAATCACCTTAAAATTCACATTCCAGTTCGTCCTTTCCACTATTTAAAGCTTTCTCTGTGTTTAAGATTGAAAAATAAATCCGAGGAAACTTATTTTGTTGAATCTCGATAAATATAGTAAAAGTTATGGTCGATTTTGTGATTGGTTATTTTGGACGGTTGCATTGATCAAATATTTGGAAGTCTGTATGTTTTAAGGCCCACCATTACAAGACCTAAAACTAGTTTTTTAACCGTAGGTTAAACTAGGTGAAAACTAAAAGTGGCATAACTTCCTCATTTTAACTACAATTTGGTGTATTCTTTTTATGTTGGATTTATAATTAAATTCTCTACAATTATACAAAAAAGATTTGACATAATTATTATTTGATAATTTAATTATTAATTAATTCCTTAAATATTTATAGTGTTCCTGCACATATACGTCTGGGCTATAACTATATTGACTAGAGTTAAATATCGATGTATTCACAACACATATTTTATTTAACTTATCAAACAACAAGTTAGATGAGATATTTTATTTAACTCAAATATCAATCAACTAGTTAATGATACATATTGTTAATAAGTTAAAATAAAGGTGTAATTAACACCAGAATTATCTTGGATATTCAAATTACTAGTAAATCATGGTGTAGGTTGTAACAATCTCCCCCTGTAATAAAAAAATTCATCACAAAATTCCTAAAAGAGGGAGGAATACTTGTTAGACATCTCGGGTTCTAACTCCCATGTAGCTTCTTCCACACCGTGGTTCTTCTAAAGAACCTTCACTAAGAACAACTCCCTCTTTCTAAGCTTCTGAATTCTATAGTCTAGAATTCATATAGGACCTTCAACGTAGGATACATCTTCCCTTAGTTGTATTGATTTTGGGTCAATGACCTTCTTCATACCTGGAAGACACTTCTTCAACATGGATACATGAAACACATTATGTAAATTTTCTATCTACGGAAGAAGCTCAAATTCATATGTACTGGTCCAATTTTTAGAATGATTGGTCAGTGATCCATATATCTAGGAGATAGTTTTTACTAGCTTCCTAAACCTTAGCAAACCTTTTCATGGTGAGACTTTCAAATAAACCTCATCCCCAACCTCAAACTAAAGCAGTCTTTGTCTTTTTTCTGCATAGCTTTTTAGTTATACTGTGCAACCTTCAAATGTTGTCTTATTACATATATCTTTTATCTTGTCTATTCCACCAACTCTGGACCTAGAATATGACTTTCTCCCACTTCATACCAACAAATAGGATATCTACACTATCTCAATATAGAGCTTCATAAGAGGCTATGCCTAAGCTAGAATGCTAACTATTATTATAGAAAAACTCCATAAGACTAAGGGAATCATTCCAACTACCAATGAACTACAAAACACATGGCTCACAACATATCCTCTATGGTTTGCATGGTCTATTCTGACTATTCATCTATCTAAGGATGAAATGTTGTGCTAAACTTTAGTATAGTTCCCAAAGAATGATGCAACTAACTCTGAAATATACATGTGAATTTAATATCTTTATTATATATTATAGAAATGGGTACCTCATGCAATTTGAATATCTCATCTATATAGACTTTGGCAAACTTTGGTGTATCCCAAGTTATCTTTACTGATAGAAAGTGAAGATTTAATTAGTCTGTCTACTATTACTCATACAGAGTCAAATCCACATGGAGTCTTAGGTAAGCCTACCACAAAGTCCATTGAAATATTCTCCCACTTCCATTCAGGAGCATGAAGTGATTGCAGAGTACACGTCGACTTCTGATGTTCAGCCTGGACATGCTGACATATACCACACTTAGCTACATACTCAACCACATTTTTCTTCATACCTGAATGCCAATATAATTATTTAAAGTTTTTGTACATCATTGTGTAACCAAGATGCATTGCATACATAGAAGGGTGTGCTTCTTCAAGAATTTATTGTCTTACTTCTGGATCACTCTATACACATAATTTTTTTTGGTGATACAACATCCCCTCATCTGAATATATGAATATGTTCTCTTTCCTCTTGCCATATCCTACATGATTTGTTGCAATTCACTGTCACTTTATTGAAGCTCTTTGATTTGATCATAGAATATAGGTCTAACAAGTATTTGTGCAATAACACCACCCTGTTCTAATAAACTCAAATCTAAATTTATTTGTTTCATCTTAAACAAGTCTCTTTTTATACATGTCAAAGAAAATATTTTTGCAAACCATGATGACTCTAACTCAGAGCATATGCTACTACATTAGCCTTCCCAATATAATAATAAATAGTAACATCATTATCCTATATACGATCTAACCACATGTGTTGTCTAAGGTTGAGATCATTTTGTTTGAAAATGTACTTTAGAATCTTATGGTCATTAGAGACTTGGCATGAATCACAATAGAGATAATGACACCATGTCTTTAAGGCATGTACTACTACTTCCAAATCAAGATCGTGTGTGGGATAATTCTCTTCGTTCTTCTTAAATTGTATACAAACATAGGCCACCACCTTCCCTTCCTATATAAGAACATATCTCAAAGATCTCATGGATGCACCACAGAAAATCATATAACCTTTATCTACCTCTAATAAAATCAGAATCGGTGTTGTGGTTAACTTCTTTAAAGTTTGAAAACTCTCACATGATTTAGACCAATTAAAAGGCACATCCCTCCTTGTTAAATGTGCAAGAGGTACCACCAATGTAGTGAAATTTCTTATAAACCTTCTATAATATCAGCTAACCCAAGAAAACTTTTGATCTCAGTAGGGTTGAAGGTTTCTCTCACTAAATAACAATTTCCACTTTCTTAGGGTCTACGTTGACTCCTTATCCTAATACGACATGTCCAAGAAAGGAAACTTTAGGCAACCAAGACTCACATTTATTGATCTTTTCATACAACTCATGTAGTTTCAACAACTGCAAAGCTATCATCAGATGTTTCTTGTGTTGCTCTACATCTCCAGAATATATAAGGATATCATCCATAAACACTACTAAAAAATTGGTCTAGATAGGGTTTGAAGATCCTATTCATCATATCCCCTTAAAGGTTGTTGGGCATTTGTCAGTCCAAAAAAATGACTAAAAACTCATAATGCACATAATTTTGTTATGAATGTTGACTTACGTACATTAGATGCCTTTATCCTTAATTGATGATAACTTGACCTAAGATCTATCTTTGAAAAGATTGTTGCTTCATGTAGTTTATCAAATAGGTCACTGATATTACGTAGATGATATTTCTTCTTGATGGTTATCTTGTTCAATTGTCAATAGTCTATGAATAATTTCATATCTCCATCCTTCTTCTTCTCAAGAAGTTTTGGAGATCTCCTAGATGATGTACTAGGTTGAATAAATCTCTTATCCAGTAACTCATGACACTGAGTTTGTAATTCTTTTAACTCTCCAAGTGCCATTTTATAGGGTGGTAAAGCTATTGGGTGACTATCAGGACTAATATGTATCTCAAAGTATATATCTCTTTCAGGTGCTAAGACTGGTAACTCATCAGGAAAGACATCCATAAACTCACATAATACTAGAACATTCTCTATATTCACTATTCTTTTCTCTACCCTAGCATCTATCACATGTGCTAAAAAGGCCTCACACCCTCTTCTCATCATCTTATTAGCCAAAATAGTTGATACTATGTGTGTGGGTATGCCTTTCCTATCTCTACTAAAGATATAGGAAAATCCACCTTGTTGAATGATAGTCTCTTTCTTCCAACATTCTAATTGGACATGATATGTCTCAAGGCATTCCATACATAAATTAATTTGAAAATAATTAATGTCTAAGGGTATGAGATTAATTTCTATCTATTGTATACCCACTAAAATGAAATAGACATCCAGGGCACACTTCTGTCAAAACTAATGATTCACCTAATAGGACTCTTAAAAACTCATAAGATAAATCTTGGGTTAAAAATTTAATCCACTAACTATTGACCTCTAGATAAAAGAATGAGTCACACCATGGTCTATCAAAATTGTAACTAAAATTCTATTAAAGAGAAGAATCTCTCCTATCACAAATCTAAGTGAGACTACACCTTATTATGGTTTCAATTAGAAGAAGTGTCATGTAGCTCTGCCGCTACCACGTTGTCTACTACTGGTACTAGGTACTCCCCCTCTAGAACCTGAATTCAATGAAGAACTTGCACCTCTAACTGGAGCCTATCTCTGAGGAGTCTAACATTATGTATTTGGTAATCATCTCTTAATATGTCTAGTATGTCCATAGTGATAACACTTTGAATGCTAACTCCTCAACATTGATCAGAATGTGTCCTACCACAGTTGTCGCATACAACTATACCTTACCCTTGTGGGCCTATCACTGACATTAACGATCTTGAAGACTTAGTTGGAGGTGTCCACCTGGGTGGTGTATTCCAATTATTGGAACTAAATCTCCCTCTACTATCAGATGAATTACCTCCTTTTCTACCAAAACAACCAAGTCCTTGTCCTGTTTCAGAAAAGAAACCACCACCTCCTCTGTATCCCCCACTACTTTGTCCTTATATAATGAAGTCTCTAGATCTTCTTCTAGTTTCAGTCTGCTTATCATCAATAATAGACTCTTCTACATGTCTTGTTACTTCCACAAATTCCCCAAAGTTTTCATTGTCCCTTTGACCTATTGCTGATACATTGTGTCTAATTTCTTGTCTTAATTCTTGTTGAAATCTCCTATACTTTTCTATGTCATCTGGTACAAGATGTAGATAGAAATTTGCCAACCTTGTAAAGTACGTCTCATATTCTCCAATTGTCATACTGCCTTGTCTGATATTCTCTACCGGTGTAATTTTATCACTCAAAAAGGTAGGAGGAAAATACTATAAGTGCAACTCATCCACAAAATTGTCCTAGGTCATTACTGAATTTCTCCTCTAATTTTCCACTCCAAGCCACCCCAACTCAACAACTCCTTTCACTAGATAGACGACATGATTGATCTTTTCATCCTCTAATAACTCCATTAGGAAAAAACATTTTCCAATTATCAGAGCCACACATTTTCCACATTTGGATTTGTTGTGCTAAAAAATTCAGTCCCACCAAGCTTCTTCACCAGCTCATAGGATCTCATTAGATCCTTACTAGAAGATGAAGACCTCCTAGCAATCTTATATTTGTCTTTCATTTCCAATAAAATATGACATATCCTTGTCGCATCATCCCTATATTCTCCACCTTGAGCTAATGTTTGAGGGTCAGGACCATAATAGATCTCATCTTATTCCTCACCAAGATCACACCCTCTTCCTGCCATCTATATATCCATAACTATACACACATTTGTTAGAAAATTGAAGCTTAAAAACAAAAGCGTCCTAATCCTATTGGTATCTTATCACCCATGTCCCAAATCTAAACTCAATTTAGGTTTAATTATGTTGTGATATAAAAAAAATGATGCAACACTGAACCCATTAACTAGGGTAGGGACCATCAATAAGGGATTAAAACTAACCAACCATTCTATCATATGATATAAACTGCCTTAACTTTTTCCATCCATTAATCATAAAGAAACCTATGGAAGCTTATATTTATTTGAACTAGCATCATTAGATATAATTAACATTGACTATTACAATAGAGTTCGACCTTTACATAGAAGAAAGAGTTCTCATTAATATACATCAAGTACAACTCACTACAAGTTGATTTGTTTTATCATTATCTCATTCTCAGGATCTAGAGGAAGGATAAGAGATCGACTAGCTAATCTAAACTACTTCTTCATCATACATCTTCTCTAGTATTGATAAATACTTACTTCTACCTCTTTTGGTGAAGTTGGCCTTTACTTGATAAATATGTTAGTAGGTTGGTGATCTACTAGCTCAATGTGTGGAAAATCAACAAGTAACAAAGATTAGGCAACTAAGTAATAGTCAAAGTTAAGAAAGTCAATCAAAATCTTATCATAATCTAGGTAGACAAAATGTAAAAACAACTGATAACAGTATCACTAAAAAACTATTGGGTTTAAATATTATATGCCTCTGGACCCACATCAAGTGCACCGCAACATGTGAAAGCATGACAACAAGCTACAGTCTCATTGTTCAAGACTTATAAGTATGCATGGGATCCTAAGTCTTAAATCTAAATACCATGTATATAGTTGGTATGACCACATCTGGCTCAAGAGGCTAATGGGAGCAATTATATAACTAGACCTCTCCTCTACACCTGGGAACTCAGGCGGAGAGTCAAAGTTCTCTGACTTATTCTACACTAGTGGTTCCACCAAAGATGACCATTGATCAACAACACATGAACCACTGACATCCCCGATTGGTGTTGGGTATCGTAAAATATCTCCTTACTGGACTAGAACCCCACATTCTATTGGTGCGCTTTGACTTACATCGATCTGGACAAAATACCTCCAGTCAGGAAGCACATTTCCTCCCCACAACACAGACCTCCTGTAAGGATTTATAATATCTAAGACATCTATCATCTAATGATATTAAACTTATTCTAATAATATGGTATTGTTTCTATTGATTACCCTACTTTTTATCAATTAAGCAATTAAAATCTAACACAAAATCCTCAAACGAATTTGCAGCTTTCATCATTCTCATAAACCATAAAGTGATCTTTTAGATTTGGACTAGGGCAAACCTGGCTCCTATGGTGTCTCCAAATCCACAAATTTATCTCCTATAATACAGAACATCTTGCATAGAAATCTTTTGATATGGTATCACATCACGAAATAAAATTAATAAAACATTTCTACTACTAAAACTCATTTTATAAACTTATCAAATTATTCACAGTTATAAAAAAGTAAGATTCAATATTGAAAAAACATTGTTTTTAATTTATATGTTGTAAATTTGGGTTAAAAGGTGATTTTCCACTCGCTTGTGCATGTTCTAGCTTGTTGATCTTGTCCTCAACCTAGCTAGACTCAAGATCTACCTTGTCCTAGTCTGATCCAAGCTTCAGATCTAAAGAATCTCATTCAAACAGCCTTTTAGTAGGTTTATTGACCTAGAAGAATATCTATTGAAGGTAGAAGATGAAGAAGGAAGACTAACAAAATCCTTCAATTGATGAATCAGGGAGTTCTGAGAAAGGAAACATGAAGAGAAGGATCAATGATCAAGAACTACTTACCAAGTTGAATCTGTAATGAATCCTTCAGTTTTCATTGTTCTTTACGTTCTTCCTCAAAAATCATCCTAAAAGTCACCTTCCAATTCATCTTTTATGTGATTTAAGGGTTTGTTGGTATATATTATTTAAAAAGTAAGTCCAACTAAACTTATTTCATCGAATTTTGATAAGTATAGTAAAAGTTATGGCCAATTTTGAGAATGGTTGTTCTGGGTGGTTGCACTGGTCAACCCAATGGTTCTGTACCATCAAAAGCATTAACATCAAAGGCCCGCCTTCAGAGTCCCACCATATTAAGTCCTCTATTAGAAGGAAAACCATTAAAAGGACTCCAACAATTTGTCAACCGATAGTAAAATTGGGTGAAAAACTAAAAGTGGCATAACTTCCTCATTTTAACTCCGATTTGGTTCATTATTTTTCTCTTGGATTCGTAATTGAATTCTTAAAATTTTAAAGTAAATTTTTATTTAATAATTATTTGATATTTTATTTATTAATCAATTTCTTAAATAGCTATAAGGTTTCTCCACATACATGTGGGCTATTACTATATCAACTAGGGTTCAAACCTTAAAGTATTCACAACATATATTTTATTTATCTTATAAAAGAACAAGTTTAAGTTAAACCAAAACATAAACTGGCCCATTAATGATGAAAAGTTTTAATAAGGTAAAATAAAGGTGAAGTAACACTAGAATTATCTTAAATCCTCAGATTACCACTAAAGCACGATATGAGTTGTAACAATAGTCATGACTCTGAATTTCATCACCATTACCACATCATTTAGTGAGAATCCCCAACATCTCAATCGTGAGGAGCAGAGTATAGTACTTTGGGAACCAAAATGATGATGGCTTCTTCCTCAACAACCCTCTTGATCTCTCTGACGAAGGTTTCCACCTTCCATGGATCCGACCGGGACATCTAAATAGTAGAAAGAACATGTAGCCCATCCAACTCAATGATCAGAACATTCATATTCTTTTCATGAACAATTTTAAGAACAACCAAGTGTCCCTAAAGCAAGGTAATATAATAATTGACATTAATAAACCAATATCAAAATATCATGCAAATATACCCATGGTAGTTGTGAACAACTTCGACCACCCATCTCCTGTAAACACCATCTAGATTTCGGTCCTAATCAAAAACAAGATTAAGCTTGAGATTTTCCATGTGTACCAATTTCCACCAAACAAATTTGAGGACTTTAATTTTCATTTTAGGCTCAATGAAACCCATCAAATATAGACCATTGTAAAAAGAATTATGTTCAGGTTTACAAAAGCACTTCTAATTCATTGCACAATTGACAACATCTTTAGAAACACCCATAAGGAGTTCATGGAAAACTTAGTACCATTGAATCTTCTTTTACACTGTCTCAAAATGAGCTAGCATGATAAAATAATTAACTCATCATGAATCGACTTGCAAATGGTCTTCAAGTGTTGTTGTGCACAACGGTAAATGATGGACATCAAGGAAATCAAAACTCCATATCCATTACCAGTATGTTTCTATCCAAGAAAAATTTAGCCATATCATTGTGAAAGAAAAGATGCTCCATAGACTCCATTGTCGATTCAAAAAAACACAAACACATGAAGAAAAAGTAATTTTACACCTATGAATATTATTATCTATTGGAAGTGCTTTCTTCATAATCTTCTACACAACAACAACCATAGATAAAGAACATTTCCACATCCACTTGAGACAAAGTGGCACTCATTCTAGGCATGAGCATGCATTCACAAACTTCAGATAAAAAGGTCAGTGTTACTAGGAGTCCAAATAGAATTGAAGCATCACTGAGGAAGATACAATCATATGAACATCTTCTTTATCAATCACATGTTCTAGAAGCTCGGTAAACCAACTTGTGTTAGGATTCCAAAAGTAATGCACCTTGTAATCATGAACCACTTGAGCCCTGCGCACCTCAAACATTCTCAGGGACATATGGTTCCATCATGCTTCCTAGAAGGACAAGTAACCTTTGCCCACAATCCAGCCACAAAGAGGAGTAAAATAATAAAAAGATCTGCATATATTCTTCCAATATGGAAATGCAAATGATCTCAACTTTAAGGATGGAGGATATGACCCAGAATAATTTCTATTGTTAGAGTGCTACTTCTTGACAAAAGGACGCCGAAGCAGAACTGAAGGGAACCTCCCAACATGCTTTAAATTTGAATTTGTTAGCGGTCAGATTAAGGGATGCCACACCAAGACCACCTTGAACCTCTAGTTTGGTAGCAAATTCTCAAGCAACCCACACCTTATGACTTTTTTTTTATCTGTCATCTCATAAGAACACAGAAAGTAAGGAGTTAATCCTTTTAATCACCTCAACTAGAAGATCTACAACAACTATGGAGTATGGAAAGGTGGAGCTAAGAGTGTGATTGATAAGCATTCTTCTTCTTGTAAAAGATAGAAATCTTACCTTCCTACTAGCAATCTTAGATTGCATCTTTTCAAAAAGAAAATGCTATTGAGAAATTCTCATCCATCATTTAGCAAGAGGGATGCCAATATAAGTCAAAGTTTGCTCAATCATCAAAATTACAAGATTCCCAGCAAAATCTAAAATCATGTTCGTCGTTCGAGCCAACCAGCATGCCAGATTTCTCTTTATTAATAACTTGACCAATTGACATCTCATAATCAACAAAAATCTCAAAAACCAGTGTAAAAAACATAAATACATAAATATCATGTATAATCATTAGAAAATACCTATTAAATAAATGAAAACAAATATAAGAAGTCTCTACCACTTATGCCCTACCAAATAATTAATCTATATTTAAAACATTATAGTCCAAATGATATGTTTTCTATAACATATTTTGCACACCATCTACACCTTACCAAACCAACCCTTAATATGGGTTGTTGTACACGGTGGAGGCTATGGTGGGAGGAGCTATCCAAGTCAAGCCTTGTCTCAAGGTCGAAGCCAGAGCATGAAACATTGCCCCACGAAACGATTAGGTGAAGGCTGATGTTGTAGTTGCTATCCTTGATGCACAAACTATGTGTGACTTTCAGTTCACGAACCCCAACAAATTTCTATTAGTTGTACTTATACTGGACAAAACTTAATTGATTACAAATAAAGAGAATCATTGTGTATTAGTGTATTTGACATTCTAAAATATATCTTGGGCAGTAGGTTACAACTTCAGCCTAGTACCTCTTCTACTCTATATTCAACTTGTTAAGTGTGAACACTGACCAAATGACTTTGCCATTATTCTTTGTATATATTTTATTTAATAAATGTTTTGATTTTTATACATTTTAAGAGGGAGGGGTAGTATAAATATGGGGAAATTCAATCTAGTAAACTTCATTAAAAATACTTGTGGAATAAATCACGCATAGCCACCACCATTCATGAGGCTAAAATAGTGTTGTTCATCCTTTATTTTTGAGTCTTTGTAGATTCAAGTATCCACTTTGGTAGTTAATCGTATATAGCTTTTACTAGCCCAGTGGAAAATAAGATGAATAGAATTCCTCCAAAGTTCAAAAAAAGTGTTTCTTTTCTTCTCATGAGTTACAACCTTTTGGAATCACTTTGTGAATGAGTGATAATATCACTTCAGCTCAACCACATTCTATCGGCAAAGTCTAATCATTTCCCAGATGACCCTGTCATCATCTTTGTTCCATAAATTATTTCATTGAGGAGAAGTGTTGATGTTAGTACATTTTACTATTCCTCTTCTAAACATGACAATGTGAAATTAAGAATAATCAGGTTGAGCATGTCCTTAAATTCTCTCTCTAAACTAGTGTGTGCTCCTCTCTGATCCCTCTCTAGGATTAGGGTTCCAACTTGATGGTGGGTGGAGGTGGCAGATCTTCTCCTGTTACTACTGCCAATTTGTCACAATGAGGGATATCCAATGTTGGAGATTGGTTCGCTCCTCAACATATGTGACTGTAGCTAAGGATCAGGTGAAATCATTCACTGAGCCAACACCTCAACTCCGAGGATCAATTTTTGTTGAACCAAAAGCTCCAATTTTTAGGGAAGGAGATAAGCAGAAATGGACGAAGTTCATTGGACCGATCATGGATGAGATGGAAGACTATCAAAGATTCTCAACTATTATCCATATCATGAGGAAGGTCAGCCACCCTCAGCAAATGAGGAGGTGGATGATCAGAACTTGACGACCTAAGGGCAACATTGAAGTATTAATTCTGGATAGAAGTCTCTACCTCACCAGATTCACCAACGACTTGGATTGGAATGTTGCCTTGCTGAAGGGGCCATGGTTCTTTGATGACCAGTTGGTCCCGGTTCATTGCTGTAAATCTAAGGCAGATACAGGATGAGCGGCTTTCATGGAATCCTCGGTCTGGGTACACCTTTTGAATGTCATTAAGCACTCGACGATACAAGCCATCACTTCGATCACCCATGCCATTGGAGAACCCAGAGCCATCGAAAGTTGGATGGATGGAACAACTATGGGATGTGCATGATTCTGTGTCAACATCTCAGCTGAGATATAGCCGCCCCTAGAGATAATGGTTGAACTACCTAATGGTGATGAATGGGAAGTCAAGGTGAGATATGAAGCTATGTTGGACAAGTGTGATACTTGTAAGGTGTTTGGACATAGTACAAGTGAGTGCCCCATGGATCATAGCACTAAGGCTCTTTTGCAACCTCCTATTATTCCTGAGCATCCTAGAGGGAGAGGTCAAAGAAGAAGAAAAGAAGCTAAACCACCCCAGGCTAGTTCAAGGCCAGAAGAGGAGATCCCAAAGAGAACTAGTACTACCTTGCTTGACACCCACACTACCCTGATCTCTAAAGTGGTGTAGGTGTTGGACACAGAAGAAGAGGTGATACCCCCTGATAAGACAATATGTGGTGAGGCTTCTACTATGCCTACTCGTAAGATCACACAAGAAGATGGAGGAACTAGAACTGATAACCCTTTGTAGTTATGGATAATATGGGACAGGAAGAAGTGACTGATGGGCACACTCAGAGCAGAAGCCCGAGGAACACCCGAAGCACATCTAAGAAGAAGAAGCACATGAATAGCTACGACGAGGGGAGCAGTTTCAAAGAAAGTTAATGATATCCATACTCGCATGGAATGTGAGAGGGGAATCGTTGGAAGAGAAACGAAGAAGGCTAAAAGCAGTCATTGAAGAGAAGAAGGTAACTATAGTGTTTTGATTTGAAACACAAATTAGAACAGATTATGATGATCGAGTGAAGATGTTTCCTACTTCATGGTCTTCTCTATCCAACATTGATCTGAGGAATGGATCATGCATCATAGTGCGATGGAACCCTACTATTTGGGATGTGGATCCCATAAGTGTCATAGATCAAGTCACCATGTTGAGCTACTACAACATAGGTGAATGTCATTTATCATATCCCTAATTTATGGAGAAAACTTGGAAAGAGATAGGGTGAGTATATGTGATCTATATTAGACACAACTCAGAATGAAGTCCCATGGTTGACGTGGGGAGATTTCAACAACATTAGGAGAGCAAGAGAGAAACACATAGGACTCCCTATTCCTTATCGGGTTATGGCTGCTTTCAATAGCACAATGGACACTATGGGACTCATGGAGCTAAACACCATCGGAGGCCTACCTACCTGGTCAAATAAGAAAAGAACGAGTACGAGGGTTTTGAGCATCCTGGGCAGAGGACTTGTAAATGAAGCTTGGCTAAATGGGTGGCCCAATGCAGTGATACGACAAAATTCTAATGCATTCAATGATTGTAGTTGGGTGAAGATCGATCTTACCCCAAAAGATAATATGGTCAGACTCTTCAGATTCTGCAACTAGTTGTGTGAATGGTATGGCTTCAAGTGTATAGCCTAGGAAGCATGGGATATTGAGGTTCTAAGAAACCCCATGTACGCGGTGCTAAAGAAGCTTCAAAATACAAATAAGACATTCAAAAAGTGGTCCAAAGAGAATGTCAACTGGAAGAACATGATTCTAATAACAAGGAATCAGTATAATGAAGTCGCTACCAGGGACAGGGAGAGACCTGAAGATAATGAAGCTATATAAGAGTGGCTAGTGGTGGAGGAGAAACTAGTGAAATTGTTAAAGGCTAAAGAGATTTGTGTATGGTAGAGAAGTAGACTTAAATGGCTGAAAGATGGAGATTTGAATACCAAAATTTACCGCATAGCGGTAACGAAAAAATAAATGAAAGAAATGACACATCAACTCATAAATGAGGAAGGAGAGGTGGTGGATAGAAGAACAGAGATTGTTGGTCACACTATCAGATGCTTTGAGAACATGTACAACCATCATAATGAAGTAAGACAATGAATTGATGACAACATCTACCCAACTCCTAAAGTGACTTCTGAAATGAATGACGAGCTCTGTGAAGAATCTGACAAAGAAGAAATTAAGTGTTGTTTTCTCCATCAACCCCTCAAAGTGCTAGGACCCACAGGCTTTAAAAGCAAGTTCTATCAATACATGTGGAATGATATTAAGACTGAAATCACTATAGAAGTGAATTGGCTCATGAATGATGGTAATATGGTTAGGGTGATTAACCATACATTCATCAAGATAATTCCTAAGAAGAACGATGTGCGGGCCAGAACAAACTAAAGGCCTATCACATGTTTTTCCATCCTTTACGAGATCTATGCTATGATCTTAGCCAGTCGTACGGATATTTATCTACCCCATATCATATCGCAAGAGCAATGTGCCTTTGTTGAAGGAAGGAAGATAGATGATTGTGCTTTACTTGCATCCAAGTTTCTCATAGGGTTTAGAATCAAGAATGCCACTTCTAAGGGCTATGTTAAAATCGATCTTACTAAGGCGTATGATCATGTCTGCTGGGACACAATGTGGGAAATCATGGAAGCCTTAGGATTCTCTTATAGGTGGATTAGCTTAATTAAGAAATGTGTTTTGACTACTTCTTTCTATGTTCTACTTAATGGTATTCATGTGGGTATCTTCTGGTTTAGCAATGGCCTTCGACAAGGGGACTGGTAATCCGCCCTTCTATTCACTATAGTGATGGAAGGCCTTCACCATGATCAAGAAAGTTGAACAATTGGGAATCATCAAGTCCTTCAAGGTCAAGGGCCCAATGGTTAAAATGCATTTCATCTTCACTGACGATGTGATGATTTTCTCCACAAGTCATTTGAATAGACTGAAAGAATTCAAAAGGTTACTTGAGAGGTTTGGGAAGATGATTGGACATTACATCAGTGATAGAATGTTGTGAATCTATCTCTCGAAATCATATGATAGTTGGAGAGGCATACTCAAAATCACCATTGGCTTGAGGTCAGCTCCCAACAAGATACATGGGAGCACCCATTGTTGGAGGTAAAGGCTATGCCAAAGACTTTCATATGTGCCTAGATAGAGTCAGGATGAAGATAGAAGGATGGACTAGCATCCAGATGTCCATGGCAGGGAGACTCATGCTGAGTCGGATGGTGATCTAAAGCATGGTTAGATTTTGGAGTGAGGTGTGTGGACTTCCAAATCCAACCATGACCAGTCTGACAAAGACGATAATGAATTTCATTTGGGGAGGGAAATCACATGACATTTCCTGGACAACAATAGCTTAGAGCTATAAAGATGGAGGACTGAACATCACAAACTAGAGGACATAGTCCATACATGTCATATGAAGTGACTGTATAGATTTCTCACTAAACAAGATGGTATGTGGTTTGGATGGATGAGGCGCAGATACGGGCGAGTTCCATCGAACCAAAACTCATCCTCTAGAATCTAGAAGGCATTTTGTTTGTTGTGGAACCAGGTGAATCACATGTATTGTTTTCATGACTCGAGTTTCTTTAGCCTTAATGGCCATCAGAAACCTTAGATCCACACTAACACGTTCACTATTGTTCCTTGGTTCAAGCTTCTATGGGGCAGACTCCATGTTCCTAAATGGAGCATGACTTGCTACAAGGAACTCCTAGGTAAGCTTTTGACAAAGTACACACACAAAAGATGGGGAATCAATGAAGATCCAAAATGTCCCTTTTGTGATGAGAATGAAACTCATGATCATCTTTTCCTTGAGTGTCAGGCAATCAAGTATACATGGTCTTTGGTTTGGCTTAAGAATGGATGGGGCCAGTTTATCTCAAGTAGCCTCAATGATACTATGGAACAAATTTAGAGAAGAATCATAAGTAAATAGGAGATGGAATAAGGGGGGCTCTATTTAACATATGTGTCAATATCTGGAACGAGAGAAACAAATTGATTCATGGTAGACTACACAACCAGGATATTTTCCAATTAGTATCTAGATATATTAGAAATGTATTGAAAGCCAAAAAAGGTTTAGAGAAAGGACTGAGTCCTTTAGCTAAAATACATTGGGGCTTTTTGTAGATAATGCCCATGTATACTTTTTGTAGATTCTTGCTTTGTATAAAATATCTTTACTATACATAACTTTATTGGCAATATATTTTCACCTATTTAAAAAAAAAGATGTTAGTATGTTTTAGGGGGAAAGGAGGTGACAGTATATCATTGAATAAAAAAATGTCTAGTAAAACAGATAGTTTGTTGCAAATGACGTTGCAGTTGTGTTGAATCTTTTTTATAGTTGGGTTGAATCATACAAAGTCGTCATTTCTCTTTTTAGATTATCATCATTTTGTATAGATAATAAAAGACATTTGACCATTAACCACATCAATTTGTAAAACACACAAAAAGGTTAGGCTAGGTACCAAAAGTACCAAGAGAATAATAACGAACGGGTTCAGTAAAGCCAAGTAACATTGGTGGTGAGTTTCCCTTACAATAACCCACTTGAGTAGAAGCACAAAAAAGGGGGTCCCAACCAGGAAGGGGGTCACAACAACAAAAAAGCATAACGACATCAAGCATGTGCAGATAGAGACTACACTTTCTCTTCAGAGTCCTCCAGAAATGACTCAAAGGCCACCATAACTTTGAAGACACAATAGCCTCCCCTGAGATGAAGTGGATGGAGAGGTGGGAGCATATTTTCCTTTTTCTTAGCCTACTTCTCTAAACTTGCATCACTATCACTAGAAAGAAGATGATCTATGAAAGCAAGGGGGAAGTTAACACTCCTACCAAAAAAGTGAGAGTTATTATATAATATATTACACTCAAGCTGCCATTCCTTTTTGTAGCTATTATATAGGCCTAATATTTTCTGTGGAAAGAATACCTACAGTACACATTTGATTAAAAAAGGTCCAAAACAACATTTTAGAACAAAAAGTACGGACATAAGCGACAACTATTTATACTTCATTCTTTTCCTGAAGGTGTCATATCATTTATTCATGGTATCTCACAATGCAAGTTGGTGTTCCTTTATATCCGTCCAAAGTGTTCTGTTTGTTCATTGAATCTAATAAGCCGATCATACTTACTAATTAAATCAACTCACAAGTACATATTTGCTACAACTTCTAATTCATGGCAGTTTCAACCCAAAGTGAGCTAATTTAGAAATTATTTCTCTAAGAAATTATTCAGGATATTCATTATCAAAGTATCTCATATTGACTCCTTTATTTTTATATGGTTTCTACTTGGTTGATATGTTGCCACTTTATGTTAAAATGTGCAAACGTTAAATATTTTGAGATGTTTATCTACTAAACATTTGGCCAAGAGGCTACATTTATACAAAAGTATCACGGTTGTAGAGACTGGGTTGAGTTATTGCATCTTGTGGAACAATCTTAGTCCCGGTTTGGATAAATCTAAATTTGGGAACAAAGTTTCTCTCTCTCTCTGATTTTATTGAAATATCGTGTCATGTTAGTTTCATAACAGAGGCAGAATCTTTTAATTGGACTTTCTAGTCCTAAAATAGTAGGACAAGGAACAATTAGTCAAATTTTGAATGATAGATTGAAATTGGACTTATAGAGTTTTCTAGTACAGTTTCAACCTTTGTATTACCAAACATAAATCAGAGTAACTTCACATTCTGACCATTGCATGCATTAGCTTAAAAACCCCAGATTTAACTTGAACATGATTTCAATATCATGCTAAATGATACCTAAAATGTAAAGAGGCCATGTTAAATTGCACCACATATTGAGTCAAATAAAGACACGTTCTAATAATATTTTTTAATGAATGTAGAGAAACTATATTCCAATACCTAGGAAGCATGTTGGTTTGTTTTGATGACTAATAAAGATCTCATACAAGCAACACCAAGAATTTTTTTTGAAGAAAGATTTTTTGGTGGGGGAGCTGCTTGTGTGTGCTTGTATATTCTTAATAGTTTAAGGCCATGGACACTTAGAAAGATACTAGAAATTCAACTTTTTCTTTTTCTTTATCTTACAATTTCATATAGTTATACCTAAGCACCCGAATGAGACATTTTCTCTCCACCACTTTTCTCCTTCTATGAACCTCGTTCTCCCTTTGTGCTTCTGTGAATTTCCTATCCAAGGAAGAAGAAAGTCGGGATCTTCTTGGAAAAAAATCTAGGGTTGCAATTGACTTCCTTTTAGGGTTTGAAAAGCTTCCTTCTAGTGATCTTGACCTGAAAGAGTAAGAATCCCCTTCTTTCATCCATTTATTTCTTTCTTATCCTTCCTCCTACCTTTCTCCAGGTTGGAACCTTACTGTTCCATGGTAGAAATTTCTCTAAAGCTTTAAAACCCTACCTTTCTTGCTCCTTATGCTTAGGGTTTGTTCATTTGATGAAGAAAGGTGCTAGATGGACAAATGCATAGCTTATGCTTGGATTTCCTACCCTACCTGCTCATGTTTTCTTCTGTTTGGGAGTTTATCTTCTAATTAGCGGTATGTAATACCCCTCCTTTAGACATAATATTATAATTGAGCGGAAGATTTTATCTTGGAGGAGGAATGTCACATTTATGAAATCATAACAAATAAATACATAAATCACCATTGAGATTCATACATTGTTCTTTACATTGGAAACTATGGTTGAGTTCTATAACATGTATAAACATTCCTAAGAATAGAAATCTAAACATAAAAGTAAACATCTTTATAACATTGGATCGCTTAATATGGATGTCATACCACCAATTAGCTCTTCAAGATCTTCTAGCTCCTGAGCTTGCTCCTACCTACGGGCATCACGCCCCCAGCCATGCAATAAAACCAATGGTAAGAGGATTGAACACATTATAAAGAAAACTTGAAACTGAAATAAACATATAACATTATACATTTGAACATTTAAAAGACATGCATCTTCTTTTAGATCAATTTCTTTTTAATCTTAACCTATATAAGTGTCCTCGGGTTTGCACAAATGTGCCTCTTCTCTTATGCACCGAAGTGCCTCTTAGGTTGTACCGAGGTGCCTCTTCTCTTATGAACTGAAGTTCCTCTTCTCTTATGAGGTACTTATAAAAGCTTAACATTAACATTTTCTTCTTTCTCTTAAAGTTCTTAACTTTACATTTAACTTTATTTGTAACTTTATCATTAAGATTCATGAAGATGATACCATACATAATATGCAATTCAATTCATCTTAACTTTAATGACTTTAGCAATTAGGGACAATTAATAATATAAACATGGCATTCATTACAAAATTCATTTATCCATAATTAAATCAACCAATTTAACAATGTTCAATTGCATGGACCACTTACCTTGGAGCAAAGTTGACCCTACGATAGTATCTCTAATCCTTGAGGCAGCACCTAGATGTGATTTGCAAGAACATAGGCTAGTTCTACTTGGAGCGGAGTTTCTCCTAAAATGATCTCTCTAATCTTTGAGGCATCACTTGGATGTGATTTACAAGAACATAGGCTATTGTGCTCTTCCTTGGTATGTTAGAATCACAGGGGTCCCTTTTATAGGTGTTAAGGGTCTAGAACTTTCTAGTCTAAGTGGACTTAAATTTTTTAATATCTTTTGTCCTTTAGTTAAACATTGGCATTATCTTAACTCCAATATACTAAAAGGTAAGAATAGGTGAAAAACATGTTTCTCTTAGTTAATTACTGAAGTCCAACTTTTTGGTTAAACTAATTATCTTTTATTTATGAATTTCCTTTATTATCTTTCATATGTTTTGTATGAGATATTTAAGAGACAATGCATTATTGTTTACTTTTATTTGTTTATCAACAAACATTACATTAACTAAATTACCATTACATTTTATTTGTAATCATAAAGAAAGAGAGAAAATGTGAGAGTTGTACCATTCCTTACATAATTACCATAATGTCTTATTTCCATGTAAATAAGGCCGAGACACATTATTTCATTTTATTAAAAAAATCACAAAATGGAGGAAAGAGAAAAATAACTTTGTTTTACATCTACATGCACTAGTTGTATAGCAAGAGTATACAATGTGATTTCAATGTGTTACTTAAAAATTGTTGAATGTCATTACTTACTCCAATATAATTTGTAGTTGTTTAAAATGATGTTATAACTATGTAACAATAAATCATTTTTAATTGTCCATATCAATTACATAAATTTTATAACATCTTCTCATCCATAATGACATTTCTATTTTCATATAAAGCTTTCTAGTTGTGTTGAAAGGTGACGGGTAAAACCCACTTTTTTTGTAGTCTCAGATTAATATATTTATACCATTGTATTCAATTATTCAAATTTTAGAACATTAAAAAAATAATCAAACTTTCTTTCTAGCTTCCCTTCTACTATTTTAAATATATGGTCTCATGTTGACTAATTTTTACCAACAATTAATTAATTTTTACATTACATGTCTTAATTGGATTGACATTGTGATTTATATTTATTTGAGAGGTCAAACAAATTTTAAACAAAACCAAATTTGGACCACACATTAATTACATACTCTAAATCCTTCCTAGTCAGTAAAATTCGAATTTTGAGTATCTTTTATTCATAATATCCATATTTTTATATACTTCATTTTCATGCATTAAAAGGTGAGGTAATGTTAAAAGATTCACCTTAATTAGTTCTTTGACTCTAAAAATGAGATGATCAATATTGATTCACATTTAAGTCTATTATGCCTTTATGGAAAATTTTATTGAAGAAAGAGACTCTTGAGAAGATAATGTCACATGTATTCAATAAGGGAAAGCAAGTAATATCCACATCATGTGATTGATGAATATTCCTTTCCATGCATCCAAAATTATGCTATTAATTGCATTGAATTTTTCTTTGTCTTCTGCGTATCCCAAAGAGGAGAGAAATAGTGAATTATACTTTATCCATTTTATTTTAAAAGATACAAAAGAAAGTAAACTTCTTGTTCAATCTATATGTTTATAATTTCGAATTCTACTTCTTTTATTTTCTAATTTTATTTCTTTTAAACATTTTTAAGGATGAGAGAGAGAAAAAGAGAAGGAAAATCATTCATTCAACATTTTAAATTAATTGCAATACACGATGGAATATGTATAAGAGAAAGTGTATTTTTAGTTTTTTTTGTCTTACTTTATTTTTTTTCTATACGGAATATCATTCCATGACTTTTTTACATTAAGCCCTTCAACTATTGTTATTTTAATAAAATTCATTTTATAATTGTTTTTGTGAAAAAAATTAGGGTGTTACAATTCTACCCATCTTAAAAATGAATTTTGTCCTCGAACGTTTCTAGGGTACTACCCACCTTAGGGTTTACATATTCTATGTGCACTAAATTCTGATTTCATTTGAAGGTCTCATTCTCATGGTAAAACATTATCTAAAACTCATTATTAAAGCCAACATGTGAGTAATCCATTTCACATCATCATTGATATGGTAAAGGACCTCTTCTCTAGGGGTTCTGATTCTACCATGGATCCTTCCTATCTATGTCAAAAATATACTTTTTGTTTACATGCATGGTTCTACTACATATTGATTAGGTTAGGTGACTATAGGTCTCAAACTTTTAATGCAACTCTGGTTTTCTTTGTCACCTTTGTATACATATAGGTCGGTCATATATTCATAGGTGACTCATCTTATCATATCTATCATAGTACCTCCCGCATGCACATAAACCATACCACATGCACTTAAAAGGACAAGACAAGCACAATTATGCATATAAAATTCTCTCTACAAAACCCCATGAGTTTGTGTCCCATACCACAAATACATGGGAAAAAGAGAGAGTATGTTATATACAATTCTAGAGTTAGACATAAAAATCCAAAACTTATAGGCACATAACCCTAGTCCTTATTTGAGCTAGACCTCTACTTTGATTTCTAATATCACACACTTACACTTTCTATACCTAGGGTTAAAACATACAAATCATATTCCTTCTTGGGGGCCATCCATTTATCTTCTCTGATACCATTAATGTAACACCCCTCCATTAGACATATATTATAATTGAGCAGAAGCTTTTATCTTGGAGGAGGAATGTCACATTTATGAAATCATAACAAATAAATACATAAATCACCATTGAGATTCATACATTGTTCTTTACATAGGAAACTATGGTTGAGTTCTATAAGATGTCTAAACATTCCTAAGCATGGAAATCTAAACATAAAAGTAAACATCTTTATAACATTTGATCGCCTAGTATGGATGGCACTCCACCAGTAAGCTCTTCAAGATCTTCTAGCTCCTGAGCTTGCTCCTCCCTGCGGGAATCATGCCCCCGACCATGCAATAAAACCAATGGTAAGTGGATTGAACATATTATAAAGAAAACTTGAAACTGAAATAAACATATAACATTATACATTTGAACATTTAAAAGACATGCATTTTCTTTTAGATCAATTTCTTTTATCTTAACCTATATAAGTGTCCTCGGGTTTGCACAAATGTGCCTCTTCTCTTATGCATCGAAGTGCCTCTTAGGTTGCACCGAGGTGCCTCTTCTCTTATGCACCAAAATGCCTCTTCTCTTATGAGGTACTTATATAAGCTTAACATTAACATTTTCTTCTTTCTCTTAAAGTTCTTAACTTTACATTTAACTTTATATGTAACTTTATCATTAAGATTCATGAAGATGATACCATACATAATATGAAATTATATTCATCTTAACTTTAATTATTTTAGCAATTAGGAACAGTTAGTAACATAAATATGTCATTCATTACAAAATTCATATATGCATAATTAAATCAACCAATTTAACTATGTTCAATTGCATGGACCACTTGCCTTGGAGCAAAGCTGACACTAAGATAGTATCTATGATCCTTGAGGCAGCACCTAGATGTGATTTGCAAGAACATAGGCTAGTCTACTTGGAGCGAAGTTGATCCTAAGATGATCTCTCTAATCTTTGAGGCATCGCTTGGATATGATTTATAAGAACATAGGCTATTGTGCTCTTCCTTGGTATGTTAGGATCACGGGGGTCCCTTTTATAGGTGTTAAGGGTATAGAACTTTCTAGTCCAAGTGGACTTAAATTTTTTAATATCTTTTGTCCTTTAATTAAACATTGGCATCATCTTAAATCCAATATATTAAAAGGTAAGAATAGGTGAAAAACATGTTTCTTTTTGTTAATTACTAAAGTCCAACTTTTTGGTTAAACTAATTATCTTTTATTTGTGAATTTCCTTGATTATCTTTCATATCTTTTGTATGAGATATTTAAGAGACAATGCATTATTGTTTACTTTTATTTGTTAATCAACAAATATTTCATTAACTAAATTACCATTACATTTTATTTGTAATCATAAAGAAAGAGAGAAAATGTGAGAGTTGTACCATTCTTTACATAATTACCATAATGTCTTATTTCCATGTAAACAAGGCCGAGACACGTTATTTTATTTCATTAAAAAAATCACAACATGCAGGAAAGAGAAAAATAACTTTGTTTTACATCTACATGCACTAGTTGTATAGCAAGAGTATACAATGCGATTTCAATGTGTTACTTAAAAATGGTTGAATGTCATTACTTACACCAATATAATTCATAGTTGTTTAAATGATGTTATAACTATGTAACAATAAACCATTTTTAATTGTCCATATCAATTACATAAATTTTATAACATCTTCTCATCCATAATGACATTTCTATTTTCATATAAAGCTTTCTAGTTGTGTTGGAAAGGTGAAGGGTAAAACCCACTTTTTTTGTAGTCTCAAATTAATATATTTATACCATTGTATTCAATTATTCAAATTTTAGAACGTTAAGAAAATAATCAAACTTTCCTTCTAGCTTCCCTTCTAGTATTTTAAATATATGGTCTCATGTTGACTAATTTTTATCAGCAATCAATTAATTTTTACATTACATGTCTTAATTGGATTGACATTGTAATTTATATTTATTTGAGAGGTTAAACAAATTTGAAACAAAACCAAATTTAGACCACACATTAATTACATACTCTAAATCCTTCCTAGTCAGTAAAATTCGAATTTTGAGTATCTTTTATTCATAATATCCATATTTTTATATACTTCATTTTCATGCATTAAAAGGTGAGGTAATGTTAAAAGATTCACCTTAATTATTTCTTTGACTCTAAAAATGAGATGATCAATATTTATTTACATTTAAGTCTATTATGCCTTTATGGAAAATTTTATTGAAGAAAGAGACTCTTGAGAAGATAATGTCACATGTATTCAATAAGGGAAAGCAAGTAATATCCACATCATGTGATTGATGAATATTCCTTTCCATGCATCCAAAATTAAGCTATAAATTGCATTGAATTTTTCTTTATCTTCTGCGTATCCCAAAGAGGAGAGAAATAGTGAATTATACTCTATCCATTTTATTTTAAAAGCTACAAAAGAAAGTAAACTTCTTGTTGAAGCTATATGTTTATAATTTCGAATTCTACTTCTTTTATTTTCTAATTTTATTTCTTTTAAACATTTTTAAGGATGAGAGAGAGAAAAAGAGAAGGGAAATCATTCATTCAACATTTTAAATTAATTGCAATACACGATGGATTATGTATAAGAGAAAGTGTATTTTTAGTTTTTTTGTCTTTATTTTTTTTCTATACGGAATATCATTCCATGACTTTTTTACATTAAGCCCTTCAACTATTGTTATTTTAATAAAATTCATTTTATATTTTTTTTGTGAAAAAAATTGGGGTGTTACAAGGTAAGTTTTATAACTTGATCCACGTTTATTGCTTACAATAAGCTTTCTAGCTCATGTTCTTGCTTGAAAATGATGATCCATGCACTAAAAAGCTATGCTTGACTTTGATTTCAATTTTTATAATGTTCCCTATTCTGATTTCAGTTCTAGATGAACCCATATTGATGTGTATGTTATTCCTAAGGTATAATATGACTTGGATCAGGTTGGTTTGACAACCAATGGTGCTGAACACCTATCAACCAGTGGTCAATTTTAGGGTTTAAAATTGATTTCTTCTATAAACACATGACTCAATGGTGGTGCATTGCAACAACCGATGGTGTTGTCTTCATGACAACTGATGGTGGTGACCAAGGGTGTCAACTAACATTCACCCTTTAGGTCAGGTGTTGGGCTAATTAGAAGCTTAGTGATTATCCACTAAGTACTCTAATGATGCTATCAATTAATGGTGATATTAGTTTGATATTTGAGGGTGATTAATGAATATAGTGTTGATCTAACAACCTATGGTGACTTAATGGTCACTAATGATGGTGGACCAGGTCTCTAAAACCTATGGTGAGTTAATCATATAGTTGTAGCATCAATTAAGACTTAGACCAATGGATTCTTAGGTCACTTGATGCAATGGTCGGACCTAGACTGTAATTGATGGTTTTAACATAGGAACTTGACCCAATGGTCATGATCTAATGTTTATTCCTCCAATAAAGTGGAATGATGGTTAATGTAATGTGTTGGTCCTAATAATGTCATTTTGATGGTTTCTTTTATATGATCAACTTAAGGAGCTTACTTGTTGACAATGGATGGCTTGTTTTAAATGAATAGTCAATTGTGGATTTTACCGTACTCTCAATAGAACACTTATTATTGTTAATCAAAAGATGTCTACGATTAAATGAAGACTTTTATAGATCACAACTCAATAACATTATATATGATTCATTCAAGGTGTTTACTTATGTAAATGACCAATGGCTTTACCTTTTCAACATTTCATGGTTAGAAGTTGATGCCTCAATATTCTCATTGTTTTGGGAGAAGCGTGTAGTGTATTGTTATGATTCAAATTGTTAGAATTTGATGATTCAATGACTTGAATGTGTAGTCTTACCCTTGCCATCGTATGATTATGATTTATAATCACCATAATGAATTAATGGGTAACCCTAATGAGGTATAGCTTGTTATACCTAGCTTTAATATAACTAAATGATGGTAATTGGGTATGAATAGTCCTTGAATGACTAATACAATCATGGAGTATTCTGTTACTGTTGTTGAAATCCTAGTATGTTATAACCTGATGGTTACACCTTGATTTATGTGTGGGTTCATACTTGAGAATGGTATAAAATGTGATGGTGATGCTTCACCTAATGCATCCATGATCCAATGGGGATGTCGTGAGTCAGGGTTTGGGTACAAGTGTTGATTAGTAATATTAATATAATTTATCTTGTTGAACCTAACTCTAATGCAAATAGATAAAGATGAGTATTCATATTTAACATTCTTATTTGATGGAATGATGGTGGAATAACCTCCTTAATATGATCATAACCTTAATATGTTAATTGGTGGTTATCATAGCCACATGGTTGATACTTTCTTATGATAAACATATGCATTATGAATATGATGAGGGTTAATCATATCTAGATTCCTTGCATGTTGATGTAATAAAGGAATGTTCTTAATGTTAATATAACCCTGCTATGATTGTTCATGAATATCTCCAAGCTCATTATTGTGATATTGTGTTGATCTGGTGTACTATATGTAAGTGATGTTATTGAGTCTTGTTATAAAGCATACAAAGATAATGATGATCTTACAGGGAATATTATGATGGTCTTAATGACCTTTGGGCATGGTTGAACCCTGAATGAGGTGTAATCCTCTTGTGTTGATAAGGCTTGATACCCTGTGATATTGTGAAAAGCATTTATATCATGTGATAGTATGATGGTCTTAATGACCTTTAGGTATGGTTGATCCCTAAATGAGGTGTAATCCTCTTGTTTTGATAAGGGTTGATACCCTGTGATATTGTGAAAATGATTTATATCTTATGATAGTTTGATGACTAGTGTGGTCTCATAAATGGAAAGTGAATAGGTACATGTGATGATGAGATGAGAAATTATGTTCCACACATTTTATATCTTTTAAAAGTTGTGATATTTATATTTTTGCTAGAAGTGAATTAGGGTTTGTATGTCCACTTGTTTGATGCAGCCTTAATTCACTCAATTGGCATAACTAATCAAGTACAACTCTAATCATGTAGTGCACTGTGACGTAAAGCCATCTTCAGTGTCAGAATTTATTGGATGGTGAAATGAGTATTTCTAAGAAAAACTCAGAGCACATACTATTGAGTATGTGGGGGTGGCAAGTTGAGGATATAGTATGTGGGGGTGGCAAGTTGAGGATATATCCTTATCATCTACAATGTAGGTTGTGGAGGATGGCTATGGTCATGCCTCATACATCTGATGTGATTGAGGACAACTACAATTGTACCTCAGATTAGAGGATTTTGTATATCCTGGTTTCTAGTGTCATGACATATACCAAGGGCAGACTAGTGATTAGCAGCTTGACTATATGTCATTGTGGTGGCAGCTTTGACTGATGTGTCACTACATTTTTACTCATACTGATTGAGGGGAAGAGATCTTAGGATATCGACACTCCTAGATCTTGTACGGAACCGAATAGCCCTTCACAGGGGTCGGTTGGACTTTAGATGGTACAATTCAAATTTCCTAGGGCATAATAAAAGATGTAAGACAGTCGTGTAGCATATCTGTTTAGGATTATACATAACTCTTCATATTGGATGATAACCCTTGTTTGGTTTCTTTTTACTGAGATCATGTATAGTACAATAAGTGATAATAGATATACTTTTGTTGTAGTTATGCTTATGATGTAAAAATGCTTATGTTGTCAAATATAATGACACTGATGGTTAAGATGTTGCTGCTAGCTATATTTAATATTGCTAGTCATGCCTATGTAATTAGAAATGCTTAAACTGCTAATCATGCCTATGTAGTTCATTGTGTTATGATGTTAGTTCTACTTATGATATAGATTTGTTCCCTTTATTTGAGATGCCAATATTGATAGCCATGTTATGTTACTAGACATATTCATGATGTCAGGGATGCTTATGCTACTAGATTGCTTGTGCTATTAGCAAGGAATATGATGATAGTCAGATTAATGATAATGATTGTTATTAGATGCAATTTGATGATATTTGAGTAGATATATATCTACAGAAATGGATTTATTTGCTATCTATATATGCATTGATGATCAGACTTGTTGCTAAGATTAATTTCTTAATCTGTTTAGCATACTTGAACTATTCAATATGTTCAATTGATTATTAAATACTCCAACGGCTTAGTTATCTACTATTTAAAATGTTATAATCAATAAGCGTTGTTGGAGGTTATATCTCTTGCTGAGACATGGGTCTCACCCTTGTGGTTCGCCATATTATTTTAGGTAATCTGAAGTGATGAAAATAAACCTGTGGCCGCATAGATGAGCTATAGTAATGAATCTTTAAGAAAGTTGATTAGATGTCAAGTGTGTCCTAGAGTCATCCCTGTACTCTCGGGTCCGGGCAGGAAAAATTTATTTATGGTATTTCAAACGAATCAAAATTTTTTTAGCATGTTAATATTTGTTGTGTGGCATATATAAATATTGTTCTCATGTGTATATATGTTGTGGCTAAGGCGCTAGAATAATTTGTATCAAATTATTGACATAGTATGGATATAAAAAAGATGTTGGACTCTTATGTAAATATTTAAGAGTGGGTGCTGACGTTAAAATCGGTTTTAATTTACCCATATTTTTTGGTATGTGATTAATTAGTGATCTTGTATTTTATGTTTTGAGTAATCTCCTTTAGTGTAACGGGATCTCACACAAATGATAATTCAAGAAAATCATATGAATTATTAGTTGTTCTGTACCTCACTTATTTTAGACTTAATCCTTATAATTGTTGGTTTTGTCGTAAAAGAAATTGACAGTCTAATTTGTAGTTCGCACCACTACCAAGGTGTATATTACACCACTACCAAGGTGTATATTATTTCAGCTAAATAATTTGCCATACAAGTGTATAGATAGCCGGCATCCAAATTAGAATGTAGAGTGAAAAGAAATTGATTATTTCAGCTAAAGAACTACGTTGTAGAGTAACAATATTCATTCTTTTCTACTTTCGAGTGATCATGACTACCGCTGCATAAAGAAACCGTCCTTGCACAGTTGCACCAGTACGACACAAATCACCTGAGATTAATTTATAAGTAATGAACCAAAGCCGATTTGTGCCCAGTAAATCAAAGAAACGAACTCAGAGTCGGAATGCGAACGAGTGGGAGGGTTGTTAGTACAGGTGTGAGAAGATTTGGACCCGCCGTATTGGTTGTCTGCGACTGCTAAGAAGATCATAAACATGGAACCATGTGCAGCAGTGTTGTGCCCAGACGGTCGCTCAGTCTAGTTGCATGGTGATGTCTCTGGGCTAGTTAGCAACGGCTGCTAAGGGTCTGATTGGTTTCAGATCTGACTTCCTAATCAAAACCACGGTAAAACAAGTTCGGCAGGCTCGCGTTCGCTCCGACTGCGCCCTTCTGTGGCTGCTCGTGTGTAGGTCATGTATTTTTACTGAAACGGGGGAGATAAGTCGCTATATATGCAACGATCTCCTGGCTGACATTGAAGCTGGGAACTTCCAGGGTGAATCCATGTTTTATCCCATCCAACAAACTATGAACTCCCAAGAAACCACGGAGGAGGCGGAATGGTTCTCTCTAATTGACAAGATGACAATGACATCGGTCCTTTTATTTCCCTAGATCTTTAATGTCCTAAAGTTATTTGATGTAATGTAAGGCATTTTGTATCAAGTGTGATGTAGTGGCCTGAAGTTGTTCGATGAAAATCCCCGATTATTGAAAAAATACAAGTTTCAAACAAATCACCAAGAATTTATTTTCTCGAAATTTAGTTTCAGTTTTGGGAAAACCAATTCCTAGAAAATTGCAGTTACACAAAACCAGTTGAACCCTAAAAAGATTGGGATGGATGCATGGAACCTTATTCATAGTGCGTTTTAGAAAACAAAATTTGTGTTCGCTGTATATTACCAATCCAGGTGAACAACAATTTTTGGTCTGACTGGAAGGTGTTTGGAGTCGCTGTCGCAATGCCGTTAGCGGCGCGGCCGCGCCGTCGACTGCGACGAACGTTCAACGGTCGTCATACTACCTGCTATACTATAGAATACCTATACTACCCGACTACCGGCTACCGTCGTTATATAGGCAAGATAGGAATAGGCTACCGGTATGCTTTGTCGTGCTGTAGATGCATGCGCAGTAGTTAGAGGGAATAGGACGGCATCGGACCATGGCAGCAGCACTCCTTTATTTGGTTATTGACCGACATATGTAGGGGTGAGCATTCGGTTAATTCGGTCGGTTATGGTTAATTTGGTTCGGTTAAACGGTTAATTTGTGGTTTGAGATTTAACCATTAACCTAACCAAATTGAGTCGGTTAATTCGGTTATTGCCCAATCGGTTAATGGTTAATTCGGTCGGTTAATTTAGTTAACCAAATAACACTAGTGTAATAATATTATTTGAAATAGTCATAGAATTTGGGACAATATTGTTATATTATAGTAGTATTGTTGTAAATTTAATTTTGTATGACTCGTAAAAACTTGATTACTATATATATGGGGAAGTATTTTGAAATTAAAGTACAACTATTTATGTATATATGCATGTGTAGGATATTATTTATGAATAAATGTTGACTATTCGGTTAATTCGGTTAACCAAACCAAAAATATCTTTAACCGTCAAATTAACCATTTAACCAATTAACCGAAATAAATTTACCAAATTAACCAAATTAACCAAATTGACCCAATAAAATTAACCATTCGGAATTAACCATTCGGTTAATCGGTTATTAACCAAATTCTGCTCGCCCCTAGACATATGCAGCAAAAAACCATTCTGAAGCACTGTTGTTGGACATAGAGCCCTCGCTCAGTCGCTTGTGTGGAATCTTCACGTGAAGACTTAAGGACCGGTTTGATAGGACTGAAGACCAATCCGGCACAATTGTTTTCATGGACTTCAGTTGAAATTTCTTTTTGGTTAATCGCTAGAACAAAGTAAACACTGAATTCAAACGCACATTTAAGCTCAAAATCATGGGGTTTGTACCATCCAAAAAAGGGGCGGTCCAGTGTAAAATCAGCGTATTTTTGTTTCAAAATAAGTTAAAAGGCCATCTTATTTATCATACCCTTTTTATATAGGCGAACTCATCATCAAAATACATCATGTGTGAGTCGCACGTAGAACATCACGAGAAACAAAACCATCTATACATGTATACCCCGAAAAAAGAACTAAGTGTTTGTCCACTTGGTGTATATATATAGTATCCCTTTTTTCTTCAGAACAGTTGACGTGACTCGAACCTACTAACCAAGGTTAGGAACCGTCAAGAGGGGGTTAAAACTAACCAGTGATTCTGTCGTATGATATAAAACGTCTTAACTTTTTATATTCATTAATCATAAAGATACGTTCGGAAACATGTATTTATTCGAACTAGCAATATCAAATATCATTAACATTGACTATTACAACAAAGATTGACTTTTACATACAAAAAATAGTTCTTACTAACATACATCAAGTACAACCCATTATAAATAGTCGTCTTTAATCACTCTCTCATTTCCATAATCCTGAGGAAGGATAAGAGATCGACAAGCTTATCTAAAGTGCTTCTTCATAAGGTCTCTTATCTGATCTTGATAAAAATTGGCTTCTGTCTCTTCTGGTGGAGATGACCCTTTATCTTAAAAATATTTCAGTAGGTTGATGAGCTACTGGTTTAGTGCATAGAAAATCAACAAGTAACCCAGATTAGACAACTTAATAATATTCACAATTTAAGAATTTAAGCAGTTAAACAAGTCAATCAAAATATTGACAATTTCATCTAGATAGACAAAATGTATAAATAATTGATTAGAGTAAATTACTAACTAACTATTGAATTCTTTAATTCAAATATTATATCCATCTGAATCGACATAAAGTGTATATTTAAAATCATCACAGCAAGCTACGATCTCACTATACAAAAATTAAAAGCATGTCCCGGATCTTAAGTCTTTAATCTCAATATCATGTCTGCAACTAGCACTGTCACGTCTGATTCTTGGCCGCTAATGGGAGCAGTTAGATAACTAGATTCCTCTAAACCTGGGTACTCAGAAATAGAGTCAAAACATTTTGGCTTATTGTATACCAATGGCCCTACCGAAGATGATCATTGATCCGCAACACAGGTACCACTCACATCCCCATTTGGTGTTGTGTACTACAAAACTATAATGAGTATGTCGTTACTCATCTAGACCCTACACTCTACCGATGTGCTATGACTTATCTCGATCTTGAAAAAATACCTCCAGCTGGGAATCACATTTCCTCTCCACGACGTCCACCTCATATGAGGATTCTACAGTGTCTAGGGCATCTATCGTCTAACGATATTTAATTTATTCTGAAAATATTGTTGTCGTTTATAATGATTACCCTACTTTCATAATTTAAGCATTCAACATTTAACACAAAATTCTATGACAAAATTGCAACTTTCGTCATTCTCATAAATCATAAACCGATCATTTAGATCCAGATTATGGCAAACTCGGCTCCTCTAGTACCTCTAAGTTCACTAATTCATCATCAGTCATACATAACATCCCACATAGAAATCTTTTGATATGGTATCACATCACAAAATATAATAAGTAATTCTACTACTAAAAATTATTGTACAAACTTATCAAATTATTCACATTTATCACAAAGTAAGTTTACATACTAAAAAGTTATTATTTTGAATTTGTATGCTGTAAATCAGGGTTAGATGGTGATTTTCCAGTCACTTGTGCACCTTCTAGATTTTTGATCTTGTCCTTGACCTAGCTAAACTCTAAATCTACCTTGTCCTGGTCTGATCCAAGCTTCAGACTACAAGAATCTCATCCAAACATCCTTTCATTAGGTTTACCGGCCTAGAATAAGATCTGTTGGAGGTAGAAGACAAAAAACAAAGGTTAACTAAAATTTTGTTTGATGAATCAATGAGTTCTGAGAATGGGAACACAAAAAGAAGGAAAGATCAATGATCAATAACTATTTACCAAGTTGAATCTATAACAAAACATTTGATTTTCATTGTTCTTCATGATCTCTGCAAAAACAAATCACCTTAAAATTCACCTTCTAGTTCGTCCTTGCCACTATTTAAAGCTTTCTTTGTGTATAAGATTGAAAAATAAATTCGAGGAAACTTATTTTGTCGAATCTCGATAAATATAGTAAAAGTTATGGTCGATTTTGTGATTGGTTATTTTGGGCGGTTGCACTAATCAAACATTGCTCAACTCATTAATCTGCACCATTAGAAGACCTCTTATTAGAAGGCCCACATTTTGAAGTCTGTATGTCGGAAGGCCCACCATTAGAAGACCTAAAACTAGTTCCTCAATTGTTGGTGAAACTGGGTGAAAACTAAAAGTGGCATAACTTCCTCATTTTAACTACAATTTGGTGTATTCTTTTTATGTTGGATTTATAATTAAATTCTCTACAATTATACAGAAAATATTTGACAAAATTATTATTTGATAATTTAATTATTAATTAATTCCTTAAATATTTATAATGTTCCTGCACATATACGTGTGGGCTATAACTATATTGACTAGAGTTAAATATTGATGTATTCACAACACATATTTTATTTAACTTATCAAACAACAAGTTTAAGTTTAACTCAAATATCAATCAACCAGTTAATGATATAGATTGTTAACAAGTTAAAATAAAGGTGTAATTATAACCAGAATTATCTTGGATGTTCAAATTACTAGTAAATCATGGTGTAGGTTGTAACAATCTCCCCCTCTAATAAAAATTCATCACAAAATTCCTAGAAGAGGGAGAAATACTTGTTAGACATCTTGGGTTCTAACTCCCATGTAGCTTCTTCCACACCATCGTTCTTCTAAATAACCTTCACTAAGAACATCTCCCTCTTTCTAAGCTTCTGAATTCTATAGTCTAGAATTCATATAGGACCTTCAACATAGGAGACATCTTCCCTTAGTTGTATTGATTTTGGGTCTATGACCTTCTTCATACCTGGAAGACACTTCTTCAACATGGATACATGAAACACATTATGTAAATTTTCTAACTAAGAGAGAAGCTCAAATTCATATGCTACTGGTCCAATTTTCAGAATGATTGGCGAGTGACCCATATATCTAGGAGTTAGTTTTTACTAGCTTCCTAAAGCTTAGCAAACCTTTTCATGGTGAGACTTTCAAATAAACCTCATCCCTAACCTCAAACTGAAGCAGTCTTTGTCTTTTTTCTACATAGCTTTTTAGTTATATTGTTCAACCTTCAAATTTTGTCTTAATACATATATCTTTTATCTTGTTTATTCCACCAACTCTGGACCTAGAATCTGACTTTCTACCACTTCATACCAACAAATAGGATATCTACGCTATCTCCCATATAGAGCTTCATAAGGGGCTATGTTAAGCTAGAATGCTAACTATTATTATAGGAAAAACTCCATAAGACTAAGGGAATCATTCCAACTGCCAATGAACTACAAAACACATGGCTCACAAAATATCCTCTACGATTTGCATGGTCTATTCTGACTATACATCTATCTAAGGGTGAAATGTTGTGCTAAACTTTAGTATAGTTCCCAAAGAATGATGCAACTGACTCTGAAATATACATGTGAATTTAATATCTCTATTATATATTATAGAAATGGGTACCTCATGCAATCTGAATATCTCATCTATATAGACTTTGGCAAACTTTGGTGTATCCCAAGTTATCTTTACTGATAGAAAGTGAAGATTTAATTAGTTTGTCTGCTATTACTCATACATAGTCAAATCCATATGGAGTATTAGGTAATCCTACCACAAAGTCCATTGAAATATTCTCCCACTTCCATTCAGGAACATGAAGTGATTGCAGAATACATGTCGACTTCTGATGTTCAGCCTGGATATGCTGACATTTACCACACTTAGCTACATACTTAGCCACATTTTTCTTCATACCTGAACGCCAATATAATTCTTTAAGCTTTTTGTACATCATTGTGTTACCAAGATGCATTGCATACATAGAAGAGTGTGCTTCTTCAAGAATTTATTACCTTACTTCTGGATCACTCTATACACATAATTTTTCTTAGTGATACAACATCCCCTCATCTGAATATATGAATTTGTTCTCTTTCCTCTTGCCATATCCTACACGATTTGTTGCAATTCACTGTTACTTTATTTAAGCTCTTTGATTTGATCATAGAATATAGGTCTAACAAGTATTTGTGCAATAACACCACCTTGTTTTAATAAACTCAAATCTAAATTTATTTGTTTCATCTTAAACAAGTCTCTTTTTATACATGTCATAGAAAATATTTTTGCAAACCATGATGACTCTTACTCAAAGCATATGCTACTACATTAGCCTTCCCAAGATAATAATAACTAGTAACATCATTATCCTATATACGATCTAACCACCTATGTTGTCTAAGGTTGAGATCCTTTTGTTTGAAAATGTACTTTAGAATCTTATGGTCATTAGATACTTGGCATGAATCACAATAGAGATAATGACACCATGTCTTTAAGGCATGTACTACTACTTCCAAATCAAGATCATGTGTGGGATAATTCTCTTCGTTCTTCTTAAATTGTATAGAAGCATAGGCCACCACCTTCCCTTCCTATATATGAACATATCTTAAACCTCTCATGGATGCACCACATAAAATCATATAACCTTTATCCGCCTCTAGTAAAATCAGAATCGATGTTGTGGTTAACTTCTTTAAAGTTTGAAAACTCTCACATGATTTAGACCAAATAAAAGGCACATCCCTCCTTGTTAAATGTGCAAGAGGTACCACCAATGTAGTGAAGTTTCTTATAAACCTTCTATAATATCAGCTAACCCTAGAAAACTTTTGATCTCAGTAGGGTTGAAGGTTTCTCTCACTATATAACAAATTCCACTTTCTTAGGGTCTACGTTGACTCCTTATACTAATACGACATGTCCAAGAAAGGAAACTTTAGACAACCAGGACTCACATTTATTGATCTTTTCATACAACTCATGTAGTTTCAACAACTGCAAAGCTATCATCAGATGTTTCTTGTGTTGCTCTACATCTCCAGAATATATAAGGATATCATCCATAAACACTACTACAAAATTGGTCTAGATAGGGTTTGAAGATCCTACCCTTAAAGGTTGTTGGGCATTTGTCAGTCCAAAAACTGACTAGAAACTCATAATGCACATAATGTTGTTCTGAATGTTGACTTACATACAATAGATGCCTTTATTCTTAATTGATGATAACTTGACCTAAGATCTATCTTTGAAAAGATTTTTGATTCATGTATTTTATCAAATAGGTCACAAATATTACGTAGATGATATTTCTTCTTGATGGTTATCTTGTTCAATTGTCAATAGTCTATGAATAATTGCATAGCTCCATCCTTCTTCTCAAGAAGGTTTGGAGATCTCCTAGGTGATGTACTAGGTTGAATAAATCTCTTATCCAGTAACTCATGTCACTGAGTTTGTAATTCTTTTAACTCTCCAAGTGTCATTTTATAGGGTGGTAAAGCTATTGGGTGACTACCAGGAATAATATGTATCTCAAAGTGTATATCTCTTTCAGGTGCTAAGACTGGTAACTCATCAGGAAAGATATCCAGAAACTCACATAATACTGGAACATTCTCCATATTCACTATTCTTTTCTCTACCCTAGCATCTATCACATGTGCTAAAAAGGCCTCGCACCCTCTTCTCATCATCTTATTAGCCAAAATAGTTGATACTATGCGTGTGGGTATGACTTTCCTATCTCTACTAAAGATATAGTAAAATCTACCTTATTGAATGATAGTCTCTTTCTGCCAACATTCTAATTGGACATGATATGTCTCTAGGCATTCCATACTTATATTAATTTGAAAATAATTAATGTATAACGATATGAGATTAATTGCTATTGTATACCCACTAAAATGAAACAGACATCCAGGGCACACTTCTGTCAAAACTAATGATTCACCTAATAGGACTCTTAGCAACTCATAAGATAAATCTTGGGTTAAAAATTTAATCCACTAACTATTGACCTCTAGATAAAAGAATGAGTCACACCAGGGTCTATCAAAATTGTAAATAAAATTCTATTAAAGAGAAGAATCTCTCCTATCACAACTTTGAGTGAGACTACACCTTCATATGGTGTCAATTAGAAAAAGTGTCATGTGGATCTGCCGCTACCACGTTGTCAACTACTGGTACTAGGTGCTCCCCCTCTAGAACTTGAATTCAGTGAAGAACTTGCACCTCTAACTGGAGCCTACTCTGAGGAGTCTAACATTATGAATTTGAACCGTATTTAGGTATCAATTGAAGCTTTGGGAAGCCTCTCTTAATATGTCTAGTATGTCCATAGTGATAACAGTTTGAGTGCTAACTCCTCAGCATTGATCAAAATGTGTCCTACCACAGTTGTCACATGCAACTATACCTTACCTTTGTGGGCCTATCACTGACATTGATGATCCTAAAGACTTAGTTGGAGGTGTCCACCTGGGTGGTGTATTCCAATTATTGGAACTAGATCTCCCTCTACTATCAGATGAATTACCTCCTTTTCTACCAAAACAACCAAGTCCTCATCTGGTTTCAGAAAAGAAACCACCACCTCCTCTGTATCCCCCACTACTTTGTCCTTATATAATGAAATCTCTAGATCTTCTTCTAGTTCCAGTCTGTTTATCATCAATAATAGGCTCTTCTACATGTCTTGTTACTTCCACAAAGTCCCCAAAGTTTTCTTTGTCCCTTTGACCTTTTGTTGATACATTGTGTCTAATTTCTAGTCTTAATTCTTGTTGAAATCTCCTATACTTTTCTATGTCATCTGGTACAAGCTGCAGATAGAAATTTGCCAACCTTGTAAAGTACGTCTCATATTCTCCAATTTTCATACTTCCTTGCATGATATTCTCCAACTGTGTAATTTTATCACTCAAAAAGGTAGGAGGAAAATACTATAAGTGGAACGCATCCACAAAATTGTCCCAGGTCATTACTGGATTTCTCCTCTAATTTTCCACTCCAAGACACAACAACTCAACAACTCTTTCACTAGATAGATGACATGATTGATCTTTTCATCCTCTAATAACTCCATTAGGAAAAAATATTTTCCAATTATCAGAGCCACACATTTGCCACATTTGGATTTGTTGTTCTAAAAAATTCAGTCCCACCAAGCTTCTTCACCAGCTCATAGGATCTCATTAGATCCTTACTAGAAGACGAAGACCTCCTAGCCATCTTATATTTGTCTTTTGTTTCCAATAAAATATGACACATCCTTGTTGCATCATCCCTATATTATCCACCTTGAGCTAATTTTTTAGGGTCAGGGCCATAATGGATCTCATCTTGTTCCTCACTAAGACCACACCCTCTTCCTGCCATCTGCATATCCATAACATAACACATTTGTTAGAAAATTGAAGCTTAACAAGGAAAGCATCCTAATCCTATTGGTCTCTTATCACCCATGACCCAAATCTAAACTCAATTTAGGTTTAACTATGCTATGATATAAAAACAATGATGCAAAACTGAACCCATTAACCAGGGTAGGGACCATCAATAAGGGATTAAAACTAACCAACCATTATATCATATGATATAAACTACCTTAACTTTTTCCATCCATTAATCATAAAGAAACCTATGGAAGATTATATTTATTTGAACTAGCAACATAGAGGAAAGAGTTATCATTAATATACATCAAGTACAACTCACTACAAGCTGATTTGTTTTATCACTATCTCATTCCCAAGATCTGGAGGAAGGATAAGAGATCGACTAGATAATCTAAACTACTTCCTCATCAAACATCTTCTCTAGTATTGATAAATACTTACTTCTATCTCTTTTGGTGAAGTTGGCCTTTACTTGATAAATGTTTCAGTGGGTTGATGATCTACTAGTTCAATGTGTGGAAAATCAACAAGTAACAAATATTACGCAACTAAGTAATAGTCAAAGTTAAGAAAGTCAATCAAAATCCTATCATAATCTAGGTAGAAAAAATGTAAAAATAACTTATAACAGTATCACTAGCAAACTATTGGGTTTAAATATTATATGCCTCTGGACCCACATCAAGTGCACCACAACATGTGAAAGCATGACAAAAAGCTACGGTCTCATTGTTCAAGACTTATAAGTATGCATGGGATCCTAAGTCTTAAATCTAAATACCATGTATATAGCTGGTATGGCCACATAGGGCTCAGGAGGCTAATGGGAGTGGCTATATAACTAGACTCCTCCTCTGCACCTGGGTACTCAGGCGGGGAGTCAAAGTTCTCTGGCTTATTCTACACTAGTGGTTCCACCAAAGATGACCATTGATCAACAACACATGAACCACTGACATCCCCGATTGTTGTTGGGTATCATAAAATATGTCCTTTGTAAGGACCCTGACCTCCATTTAGGGCTTATCCTGTTTGCTTTGCTTAACCTTGATGCTTAGTTGCTTGCTAATCACCTTTAGTGGTGATTAGGGTTTGTTGGTGCTTTTTTGAGAGATGGAGGTGCTACTTGCAAATAACCCAAGTTTAGGGTTTGTGGGCAAGTTTACCACCTTGTGAGGTGTTCCTCCCTCTCCTTTCTTCCTCTAGTGTTGATAGGAAGGTTTGGGCTCATTTCCTGAGTTCCTTTGGGCTTGGTTGAGCTTGTTGGGCCTTAAGGTGCCTTGCCTGTGCTTGGTTGGACCTTGTGTCGGGCAAGAGAGCCCTGTGTCGGCCAATGGTGTGTCGGACATGCTTGTGTCGCCCAGGGTGTGTTTCCCAGGGTTGTGTCGGCCATGGTGGGGGTGTGTCGCCCATGGACCCTTTGACCTTCTTTGACCTCATTTGTGTCACCACTAGTGGACACTTAGTGCTTGATGCTTGCATGTGGCAATAGCCTTGGACATGTGTGTAGGGCATGTTAGAGTGGTGGCTTTGCACATGGACAAGTGTCCCTAGGTGGGCAACACCTTGCCTTGTCTTACCTTGGTTTCTCCTCCATCCCCTTCTATATATGCATTTCCTTTCCCTTGTTAAGGATCCCTTTAGTTCCTTAGTCTCCCTCTTCCTTGGTGCATGACACACTCTCTTCTTTTGCAAGCTTGGTGGTCGATCCTTCTTGGAGTCTCCTTCTTCCTCTAGTGGTGGCCGAACCCTAGAGTGCCTTGCTCTTCTTCTTGTGGTGGTGCTTGGAGCTTGGTGCTTGGAGCTTGGTGTCAGGAGCTTGGAGCTTGCTTAAGGCGGGTTACATAACTCCTAAACCTAACTACACTACCTTCTTTTATGATCTTATATGTTGCTTATGATCATGTCGGTTATGCATGTTACTAGCTTAGCTTCTTGTTTAGTTTCTTCTTGTAGGCCGAACCTTGTTCTAGGGTTTCTTGGTGAGCAACACTCCTTTCTCTCCTTGGTCTAGAGGAGTGAGCTTGGGTGCTAGTAATATGGGCAATACCCCTCTCTCATTTAAGTTGAGAGGTGAGCTTGTGTTCTAGTTACTTGAGAAACACCCTCCTCTCACCATGGACTTGAAAGGTGAACTATGTTGTGGTTGTTCCTTGTGTTTCCCGATTGGTGATAAGAGATGTGCAAGACCCCTCTCTCGTTTAAGTTGAGAGGTGAGACATCCTCTTGATCCTTTAGGGTTTTGGCACCCTTGAGCTTAAAGTTGGTGGTGACCCTATCGGGGTGCATCTTGCCCAATATGGTGTCGATGGTGGTGTTGCCCAATATCTTTTCCTTGGTCTAACCTTGGACGACATGTTGTGTCTGTGATGGGCGATACACTCTGGTCCTTGGAGCTGTGTGTGTCGGGCGTCACTCTATGCTGAATGCTCTGCCTGATACACTTAACCTTGTTACACCTTAGCCTGATCTTGTGTAAGCTAGCTGGATGACATGTTTCCCTTGTTGTCGTTTGAAGTTGTGACCATGGTCGTTACACCTAGAAGAGTGGAGTGTTGGCCATTACCTCTGCGTGTGTCAGGCATCACCTGGTTGTGTATGCTGCCCGACACACCTAGTTTAGGTGATAACTCGACGTCGTCTTACCTTGGATGTTGGGGCGTTATGTCTCCTCTGCTACACGTTGCTTATAGATGTCCGTTGCACATTTTTCCCCAGTTGCACGATACACCTTGTGTGTGCCACACCATTGCATGATGTGGTGTCGCGCGTTGCACGATACAGAGTTACATGGCATGCGTTACACGGTACACCTAAGGTAGCCTGACACCCTTGCTTAGTGCCTGACCAATAGTGTGGCAACACATCCCATTATCACACAGATAACGAGGTGTTACGTGAAAATGTGCGGAAATCACCATAACCACAGCTTAACAAAGGCACGGGTTAATTAAAACCGTTTGCGGAAAACTGATAAACTGAGAAACATATTACATTCCAGTCCATATCCTGCAAGAAAACATGTTATATACATCTCCATACAAGTCTGGATACATGTCCACAGCTTAGAGAAACAGTTGTCCTGTCAACACATGAGTTCACCACCTGTTCATACATATAAAGGTCCATATCTGGCCATCAGCAGGATATACAAACGACATCGGTCGTACATCGTAAAACAACGTCAAAACACCGCCAAGGACCTGAGAGTACAAGGATGACTCTAGACTCTACACCAAAACATCAAAACAGCAGCATCTCCAAAGCTTGCCTTCTACAGATCTTCTCGCTACTCGGCCGCAACTCCGTGACCACCACCACGACAAGCTCGACCACCTAAAAAGTGTGGAAACTAGCAGAGTGAGACAATTGAACATTGTCCCAGTGGGAGGCATAACTCCGCGCCAAAACTACAAAACCTCAAGATCATATATAAGCAGGTTACCGATAAAGGATATAACAGAAGCAGTTTATGAAATGCAAAGCCATCCATACCATTAGACTTACCAGCTGTACCAACATATTTCCCAAAGGGACATGATTGACAAGATAAACTATACATGGAACTCACCTCATAGGAGAAATGCATATTAATTGCAAGATAAATGAAGTTAACTACACAAACAAGGCCTCAACCAATGTTTCGTGTTTATCTTATCAATACATACTAGACGGCTGTATTACGTTTTATTATGCCCTGAGGAAATGAACCGTACCGTTCAAATCCAACCTTCAGCTGTGAAGCCCATAGCTGGTGCCATACAAGATCAATGGAAGAGCCGGAATCCAAGACCTTCTCCGCCTCATGGTCAGTACATGAGAACACAAAGCAGGACCGCAGTCTCGTGCTTGAAGTGGTCATAAGCCACAGGGTCATCTCCACAGGCTACCCTCTGCCTAGCCCGCCTCGGTACAGGTCACGGTGCTAGAAACTGAGCCACGTGTCTAAACACTGTGCTCGGAGCCATGAACGCATTCATGCTCAACATATCACATATTTGGAGCCATGGGCCATGTTCATCATGCTCATCACACATCCGAGTCTGCAACCGCAGCTGCACTCGTTTCACCTCTCTATTTTAGGCTAGGAGAAACCTCGCATATTCAAAAATATACGCTCCGGGTTAACCCGTAGGAGAACCCGTTTCATCATCACCCTATCCTGACTGGTGATGAATCTATGGCCAGGGCAAGCTACATAATAGATTTCGTTATGATTAATTAGTATCTTTTAGATGGATTGCAAGATTCAACCAAGTTGTATAACATGCAAGATATAACAGAAAGTAAACAACATAAACTCAACATTATGCATTCTCTACAATTTACATCACACTGATCCATCACAAGGATCTCACATCACATGTTATTACTTGGCCTCTTGCCAATCACCTAGATCCATCTCAGGGATCATCACATATCATGGGATTTCAATCCCTCATCACATAGTACCATAGCCTCTCAAGGCTTTCATCATCATCATGGAACATCATACACCCGTCATCATATTGTTCATTTACCCAATTCTCATAGACTTTCATTGGGCTAAGCATTACCTGCATGGTTAGCATCATTCAATACCCAGATGAATAATCAAGAGACTACATTTACTACCATAGTGTGACAAATTAGGGTTAAGTGTATTATTAGTACAATCATGATGATAATAATTTCATCCATGCCTCATCTTTAAGTATATAAGTAAGCACATTATCAAGTAACCCTAATGCATGCTCAAGATCATCTTTGGCATTTAAAGGAAACATAAGTATCATTCATAAGCAATGCGCCGTCATAAAAACATAGTCAACATGTCATCTTTTCATGATAGGTCGTGCCCTCACAAGAGACACCAACATCCCTCACTAAAAGCCATCCCGGGCAGACCCATTCCTATCTAATCCCTAGCGGGCGAGCAGCTCATGTGTCGGTCGAGCAGACACACTGAGCGGCAGGTTAGCAAACGAGCAAAGCAATGAGCCGGGTACTGAACCGTGCAAGGCAAGCGAGCGAGCAGGGTAAAGCATAGGCGAGCAGCCCTGTCGGGCGACACACGCAGAGGATGTCGGGCATGCACTAGTATCGGGCGAGCCAACTAGAACCGGGTGAGCAAGGTAGTCTCAGGCGACACGGCTGGGGCCGAGCGAGCAGAGCTAGGTATTGAGCGACATGCGTGTCGGGCGAGCCAAGACATAAGCGAGCAGGGCGTGTCCGAGCGAGCAACAACACTGGGTGACATAGCTAGTGTCGGGGGAGCAAGTCGTTGGGCGAGCATGACTATTAAGCGAGCCAAAGCTGCCGGGCGACACAGGGGCGTGCAGCGTATATAGTTGAGCAACAAAAGCAGGGCGAGTAGGGTTATCGAGCGAGCAAAACAGAGTGTATCGGGCGAGTGAGCACTGAGCTTCATTGGGCAAGCAGCCCACCGGGCGAGCAGGAGGAAAACTTGACTCACTCAACCCGTGCAAGAGAGAACTAGGGCAAGGGCTATCGGGCAGCACCTCCCCGCACATCTCAACCAAGGTTCAAACCATCTAAACGAGCTCACCATCTTGCCCAAGGTGAGAGGAGAGTTTTGCTCAAGCCACTAAGTCATGAGCTCACCTCAATCGGGTAGGAAAGAGGGGTGTTGCTCATGGCATTAGAGCTTAAGCTCACTCATCTAGACCAAGGGGAGAAAGGAGTGTTGCTCTCCTAAACCCTAACTTACATGGATCGGACAACATGCAAGATAGCTAAAGAACAACTCCAAACGTGCAAGGGCAAGATTAAGGCAACATATATGAAAAGGAAGTAAAGTAGTTTAGGGTTAGAGTCATGAAACCCGCCTTAAGTTCCAAGGGTATCTCGACCACCAAGGCTCCTCCAAGGGTGTGTATCGGCCACCACCTTCTTCTTCCAAGGGTGTGTCGGCCTCCAAGCTGCTCACACAAGGGTGTGTCAGCCACTTTAGCTCCTTCTTCAAGGGTGTGTCGGCCACCAAGCAAGGGGAAGAGAGGGTGTATCGTGCATAAGGAGAAGAGGAACTAAAGGGACCTCAAGCTAAGGAAGGGACAACCTATATAGATGAGGAAGGAGGAGAAACCAAGGTGAACCCTTTCTAGGTGTCGTCCACCCAAGGGACACATGTCCACCAACTCAAGCCACCTCTCTTGCAAGCCATAAGACACTTGTCCAAAATGTGCACCATGTGTTCTCCAAACAAGACCAAGGTTGGACCAAGCTTCATGGGCGACACACCAAGCTGCCCTAGGCCGACACAAGGCCCAGGAAAGCCCAAAAAAGGAACTCCAAGGCCCAAACAAGCTCAACAAAGGCCCAAAGAACTCAAACAACAAGCCCAAGCCTTCCTCTCAACCCTAGAGGAAGAAAAGAGAGAGAAGAACACCTATCAAGGTGACAAACTTGCTCCCAAAACCCTAGACTTGGGTTAATTGCAAGTAGCACCTCCAACTCTCAACAAAGCATAACCAAACCCTAATCACCACTCAAAGGTGATTAGAAAGCATCAAACCATCAAGGTTAAGCAAAGCAAACAGGGTAAGCCCTAAACGCAGGTCAGGGTCCTTTCAGTCTAACCCCCTTTAAGGGATTTCGTCCCCAAAATCCGAAGAGAAAAGCGAGGGATACTTCCTCCTCATCTCTTCCTCAAGCTCCCACGTGGCTTCCTCAATGTCACGACGCTGCCAAAGGACCTTCACAAGAACCAGGTCCTTCCTCTTTAGCTTATTGATCCTTCTATCAAGAATCGCCACAGGACCTTCCTTGTAGGTCACATCTGCATCAAGCTCAACCTCAACTAGCTGTATCATTGCACCTGAATCTGGATGACTTTTCTTTAGCATACTGATATGAAACACTGGATGCAACCTGTGCAACTCGGGAGGCAACTCTATCTCGTAGGCTACCTTTCCAACACGTGCTATAACTGGGTAAGGCCCCATATATCAGGGTGCCAACTTACCCTTCCGTCCAAACCTCAGAACACCTTTCCACGGCAAGACTTTAAGATACACTTTGTCTCCTACCTGGAACTCTAACGGTCGTCGGCGATTGTCTGCATAAGACCTCTGCCTGTCTTGTGCCACTTTCAACTGTTGTTGTATCACCTTGATCTTATCTGTCGTTTTCTGCACTAACTCAGGACCCAAAAGTTGATACTCACCTGATTCATACCAACACAAAGGAGATCTGCACTTTCTTCCATACAGAGCTTCATAAGGAGCCATGTCGATGCTTCGCTGATAACCGTTGTTATAGGCAAACTCTATCAAACTCAGATGTACATCCCAGCTACCTAGGAACTGCAAAACACAAGCTCGAAGGAGATCCTCCACAATCTGAATAGTCCTTTCAGATTGTCCATCTGTCTGCGGGTGAAAGGTTGTACTGAACCTCAACTGCATTCCCAACGCTCTGTGCAACTGCTCTCAAAAACGACTGGTAAACTGAGGACCTCTGTCAGAAACTATCGTTGTTGGAACACCATGCAAACGAACTATCTCATCCACATACACTCTGGCGAGCTTCTCTACTGTGTACGTCGTCTTCACAGGCAGAAAATGGGCAGACTTTGTCAATCTGTCCACTATCACCCAAATGGAATCATGATTCCTAGTTGTCCTGGGCAGACCAACTACGAAATCCATGGTTATATGATCCCATTTCCACTGCGGTATCGGCAAAGGTTGTAACGTACCTGCTAGCTTCTGATGCTCAACCTTCACTTGCTGACAAACCGCACATCTTGCCACGAACTCAGCCACATCTTTCTTCAAACCGGGCCACCAATACAAGTCCTTCAGACTATGATACATCTTGGTGACACCTGGATGCATGGCATACATCGACGTATGTGCTTCCTCAAGCACCAACTTCCTCAGATCGTCAGCATCTGGAACCACCATCCTATCACGATAGCATATTAGCCCATCCTCAGACTCATGAAACCCATCACGCTTGTCGCTGCCGAACTCTGATCTGATCAACTGTACCGCCTCATCTTTCTGTTGTGCATCCTTGATCTGCTGTCTCAACGTAGGCTTGACTTGCATCTGTGCGAAAAGACCAGATAACAAAGAAACTTCCATTTGCACATTCATCTGTCGCAGAGAAACGAACATATCCCGCCTATGGCAAACCAGGGAACTCAACTGTGCCTTCCTTGAAGAAAGAGAAGACTTTTGACTAAGCGCATCTGCTACCACATTCGCCTTACCAGGATGATACTCGATAGTGCAGTCGTAGTCGTTGATCAACTCCATCCATCGCCGCTGTCGCATGTTCAACTCGTGCTGCGTGAAGATATACTTCAGGTTCTTATGATCTGTAAAGATCTGACACACTTCCCCATACAGATAGTGTCTCCAAATCTTTAACGCATGAACTACTTCTGCCAACTCCAAATCATGAGTCGGATAGTTCTCCTCATGCTTCTTGAGCTGTCGCGAGGCAAAAGAAACCACATGATCTTCCTGCATCAACACGCAACCTATACCTTTCTTGGAAGCATCACAGAAAACAACATAGCCTTTCCCAGGATCTGGCAAGATCAACACTGGAGCACTAGTCAGCTTCGCCTTCAAACTCTGGAAAGCTTGCTGACATCGGTCATCCCAAACAAAAGGTACATCTTTCCTAGTCAACTTCATCATCGGTAACGCGATCACACTGAAGTCCTTGATAAACCTCCGGTAGTATCCTGCTAAACCAAGGAAACTACGAACTTCTGTCGGCGTCTTTGGTTGTTCCCAATCTGCAACAGATTCCACCTTCTTCGGATCTACCTTGACTCCTTCAGCGGATATCACATGGCCCAAGAAGGTCACTTCATCCAGCCAGAACTCACACTTACTGAACTTGGCATACAACTGATGTTGGCGAAGAAGAGTCAACGCTCGACGAAGATGTTGCTCGTGCTCAAGCCTATCCCGACTATAGATCAATATGTCATCTATGAAGACTACGACAAACTGATCTAAGAACGGACGGAACACTCTGTTCATCAGATCCATGAAAGCAGCAGGTGCATTGGTTAACCCAAACGGCATAACCACAAACTCATAATGACCATACCTTGTCCTGAAGGCTGACTTCAGTATGTCATCTGCCTTTATCCTCAACTGATGATATCCAGATCGTAGATTGATCTTGGAAAACACTATAGCACCATGCAACTGATCGAACAGATCATCTATCCTCGAAAACGGGTACTTGTTCTTGATCGTGACCTTGTTCAACTGCCGGTAGTCTATACACAACCACATCGAACCATCCTTCTTCTTGACGAACAACACTGGAGCACCCCAAGGCGACGTACTCGGTCGGATAAAACCTTTATCTAGCAACTCTTGCAACTGCTTCTTTAACTCTGCCATCTCTGCTGGAGCCATTCTATACGGTGTCTGCGCAACTGGATGCGTTCTTGGTACCAGATTGATCTCAAAATCAATCTCTCGGGGTGGGGGAACACCAGGAAACTCCTCAGGGAACACGTCTGCAAACTCACGAACAACTGACACCTCCTCAAGGCTAGGACCTTTTGCCTTGGCATCCACTATGGTATCTACCACGTGAGCTAGGAACGCCTCACATCCTTGTCGTAACAACTTATCTGCCACCAGAGCTGATACTAAGCATGTCGGAAAAATCTTCCTATCTCCCTGGAAGATCCACTTCTCTCCAGCAACGTCAAACACTGCCTTCTTGGAACCACAGTCCAAAACAACCTTATACCTCTCTAAGGTATTCATCCCAAGGATGACATTGAAACCATGCATATCAAGTGGTATGAGGTCCACTTGAATGCGATGTCCCGAGAAAGACAAGACACAAGATGGACACTCTTCTCGAAGCAAAGAGGAACCATCAAGAGGGGTTTCTAACAACAAGCTATCATTCTTACAGCTAACAGGTAAACGACAGTTCTCAAGCATATTATAGGCGATAAAAGAGTGTGTAGCATCCGGGTCAACCAGAACATATATAAAGCAAGAAGAATACATATCAGAATGAAATAACTCCATCTGACCTGTCACTACTCGCGGGTTGACTACCGCCTCCGGCTGATTCATAGCGTAGAATCGAGCCGTTGCTTGCTGTCCACGACCTCTGCTTCCCTGAGCAGACGATCCAACCTGAGACGCTTGACCACGTCCTCGTCCCCTATTACCACTGGGCTGTGGCCTCTCAGACCCCTGAAGGTTCTGTCTCGGTTGCTACGTTACTTCAACATCGTTGTAGGGACAACTTGACCTGATATGCCTTGTCTGACCACAGGCATAACATGTCCTAACATCATCTCGAGGCCTGGATGGCCCTGTCACCACCACAGAAGCCGAACTTGGTGCCTTAGAAGGCAAAGAAACATAACCTCTTCCTCTACTCATAGACCACTGAGACGGTCTACCAGAACCTCTCATTGCTGCTGGTGCCGAAAACCTGGGCTTCTTGAAGCCACCAAACCTCTGATTCTGAAACTGAGCAGGTCTCTTCTTAGCCATAGACTCTCTCTTTTCCTTTACAGAATGTTCGATCCTCCGAACAGATTCCACAAACATCGCAAACCATTCTCTATTCTCCAACGCAGAAACTGGTGTTGTCAACTCAGCACTCAGACCTTTCTCGAAACGTTTGATCCGTTCCTCGTCTGTCATTGCAATGTGAGGACAAAACCTCAACAAATCCATAAACTTAGCTTCATACTAAGTGATGTTCATCATTCCTTGTCGCAAACTCTCAAACTGACGGATCTTCTCATCCAGATACGTCTTGGGAAAGTATCTGGTGACGAACTCACGTCGAAACACTTCCCAACAGATCACCTCACCAGGCCGCTTCTCTTCCTCGATGGTCCACCAGTGACCAGCACTACCTTTCATATGGTAGACATCATGCTTTACTTTGTCTACTTCGGGGATGTCGAGGATCCGGAAAGCCTTCTCGAGACTTGTCAGCCACAGATCTACATCCACTGGATCAGCCATTCCAGCATACTCTGAAGCTCCAACTCCGCGAAGCCGCTCAAAGGTCTTCCCAATACCTGATGCTTCTCCATGGGGAACATGTGCTCTCAAAGGAGGCACTGGTAGTCGTTCAACCATGAGATTCATCATAGCCATCATCTGCCCCATAAGCTGTTGGTAGGCAGGATGTTCAAGAATGGCTGGGTCAGTTTGGGGGACCTCAGGCACCCGATCTTCATGCGACTGTCCTACTGCTCCATCAACAGATGCAACATCGTTGTGCTCAGCAACGATTTCTTCATGGTTTCCAGACATCTTGGCTTTTCTTCTGCTGAGGCAGAAGATTTCTATGAGAAAATCTGGAAAACACATAAGAACAAACACAACCTAGTCCTAGATCCCTGTAGACTCAGCGAACCTAAAGCTCTGATACCAAACTTGTGGCAACACATCCCATTATCACACAGATAACGAGGTGTTACGCAAAAACGTGCGGAAATCACCATAACCACAGCTTAACAAAGGCACAGGTTAATTAAAACTGTTTGCAGAAAACTGATAAACTGAGAAACATATTACATTCCAGTCCATATCCTGCAAGAAAACATGTTATATACATCTCCATACAAGCCTGGATACATGTCCACAGCTTAGAGCAACAACTGTCCTGTCAACACATGAGTTCACCACCTGTTCATACATATAAAGGTCCATATCTGGCCATCAGCAGGATATACAAACGACATCGGTCGTACATCGTAAAACAACGTCAAAACACCGCCAAGGACCTGAGAGTACAGGGATGACTTTAGACTCTACACCAAAACATCAAAACAGCAGCATCTCCAAAGCTTGCCTTCTACAGATCTTCTCGCTGCTCGGCCGCAACTCTGCGACCACCACCACGACAAGCTCGACCACCTAAAAAGGGTGGAAACTAGTGGAGTGAGACAATTGAACATTGTCCCAGCGGGAGGCATAACTCCGCGCCAAAACTACAAAACCTCAAGATCATATATAAGCAGGTTACCGATAAAGGATATAACAGAAGCAGTTTATGAAATGCAAAGCCATCCATACCATTAGACTTACCAGCTGTACCAACATATTTCCCAAAGGGACATGATTGACAAGATAAACTATACATGGAACTCACCTCATAGGAGAAATGCATAGTAATTGCAAGATAAATGAAGTTAACTACACAAACAAGGCCTCAACCAATGTTTCATGTTTATCTTATCAATACATACTGGACGACTGTATTACGTTTTATTATGCCCTGAGGAAATGAACTGTACCGTTCAAATCCAACCTTCGGCTGCGAAGCCCATAGCCGGTGCCATACAAGGTCAATGGAAGAGCCGGAATCCAAGACCTCTCCGCCTCATGGTCAGTACATGAGAACACAAAGCAGAACCGCAGTCTCGTGCTTGAAGTGGTCATAAGCCACAGGGTCAGCTCCACAGGCTACCCTCTTCCTAGCCCGCCTCGGTACAGGTCACGGTGCTAGAAACTGAGCCACGTGTCTAAACACCGTGCTCGGAGCCATGAACGCATTCATGCTCAACAGATCACATATCTGGAGCCATGGGCCATGTTCACCATGCTCATCACACATCTGAGTCTGCAACCGCAGTTGCACTCATTTCACCTCTCTATTTTAGGCTAGGAGAAACCTCGCATATTCAAAAATCTGCGCTCCAGGTTAACCCGCAGGAGAACCCGTTTCATCATCACCCTATCCTGACTGGTGATGAATCTATGGCCAGGGCAAGCTACATAATAGATTTCATTATGATTAATTAGTATCTTTTAGATGGATTGTAAGATTCAACCAAGTTGTATAACATGCAAGATATAACAAAAAGTAAACAACATAAACTCAACATTATGCATTCTCTACAATTTACATCACACTGATCCATCACAAGGATCTCACATCACATATTATTACTTGGCCTCTTGCCAATCACCTAGATCCATCTCAGGGATCATCACATATCATGGGATTTCAATCCCTCATCACATAGTACCATAGCCTCTCAAGGCTTTCATCATCATCATGGAACATCACACACTTGTCATCACAGTGTTCATTTACCCAATTCTCATAGCCTTTCATTGGGCTAAGCATTACCTGCATGGTTAGCATCATTCAATACCCAGATGAATAATCAAGAGACTACATTTACTACCATAGTGTAACGAATTAGGGTTAAGTGTATTATTAGTACAATCATGATGATAATAATTTCATCCATGCCTCATCTTTAAGTATATAAGTAAGCACATTATCAAGTAACCCTAATGAATGCTCAAGATCATCTTTGGCATTTAAAGGAAACATAAGTATCATTCATAAGCAACGCGCTGTCATAAAAACATAGTCGACATGTCATCTTTTCATGATAGGCCGTGCCCTCATAAGAGACACCAACATCCCTCACTAAAAGCCATCCTGGGCAGACCCATTCCTATCTAATCCCTAGCGAGCGAGCAGCTCATGTGTCGGGCGAGCAGACACACTGAGCGGGCAGGTTAGCAAACGAGCAAAGCAATGAGTCGGGTACTAAACCGTGCAAGGCAAGCGAGCGAGCAGGGTAAAGCATAGGCGAGCAGCCCTTTCGGGCGACACACTCAGAGGATGTCAGGCATGCACTAGTATCGGGCGAGCCAACTAGAACTAGATGAGCAAGGTAGTCTCGGGCGACACGGCTGGGGCCGAGCGAGCAGAGCTAGGTATTGAGCGACACGCGTGCCGGGCGAGCCAAGACATAAGCGAGCAGGGCGTGTCCGAGCGAGCAACAACACTGGGTGACACAGCTAGTTTCGGGCGAGCAAGTCGTTGGGCGAGCAGGACTATCAAGTGAGCCAAAGCTGTCGGGCGACACAGGGGCGTGCAGGGTATATAGTTGAGCAACAAAAGCAGGGCGAGTAGGGTTACCGAGTGAGCAAAACAGAGTGTATCGGGCGAGTGAGCACTGAGCTTCACTGGGCAAGCAGCCCACCGGGTGAGCAGGAGGAAAACTTGACTCACTCAACCCGTGCAAGAGAGAACTAGGGAAAGGGCTATCGGGCAACACCTCCCCCCACATCTCAACTAAGGTTCAAACCATCTAAACGAGCTCACCAAATTGCCCAAGGTGAGAGGAGAGTTTTGCTCAAGCCACTAAGTCATGAGCTCACCTCAATCGGGTAGGAAAGAGGGGTGTTGCTCATGGCATTAGAGCTTAAGCTCACTCATCTAGACCAAGGGGAGAAAGGAGTGTTGCTCTCCTAAACCCTAACATACATGGATCGGCCAACATGCAAGATAGCTAAAGAACAACTCCAAACGTGCAAGGGCAAGATTAAGGCAACATATATGAAAAGGAAGTAAAGTAGTTTAGGGTTAGAGTCATGCAACCCACCTTAAGCTCCAAGGGTATCTCGACCACCAAGGCTCCTCCAAGGGTGTTTATCGGCCACCACCTTCTTCTTCCAAGGGTGTGTCGGCCTCCAAGCTGCTCACACAAGGGTGTGTCGGCCACCTTAGCTCCTTCTTCAAGGGTGTGTCAGCCACCAATCAAGGGGAAGAGAGGGTGTATCGTGCACAAGGAGAAGAGGAACTAAAGGGACCTCAAGCTAAGGAAGGGACAACCTATATAGATGAGGAAGGAGGAGAAACCAAGGTGAACCCTTGCTAGGTGTCATCCACCCAAGGGACACATGTCCACCAACTCAAGCCACCTCTCTTGCAAGCCATAAGACACATGTCCAAAATGTGCACCATGTGTTCTCCAAACAAGACCAAGGTTGGACCAAGCTTCATGGGGGACACACCAAGCTGCCCTAGGCCGACACAAGCTATACTTGGCCGACACAAAGTCCAAGAAAGCCCAAACAAGGAACTCCAAGGCCCAAACAAGCTCAAAAAAGGCCCAAAGAACTCAAACAACAAGCCCAAGCCTTCCTCTCAACCCTAGAGGAAGCAAAAAGAGAGAAGAACACCACTCAAGGTGACAAACTTTCTCCCAAAACCCTAGACTTGGGTTAATTGCAAGTAGCACCTCCAACTCTCAACAAAGCATAACCAAACCCTAATCACTACTCAAAGGTGATTAGCAAGCATCAACCCATCAAGGTTAAGCAAAGCAAACAGGGTAAGCCCTAAACGCAGGTCAAGGTCCTTACAAATAGGTGTTGGTCTACCTAACTATTATGCGTTTAAGTTTTGGATGATAGGGGAGAGCACCCTGCCTAATACAACCTTTAGTAAGGGTGCCCTGCCTGATATCACCTCTGGTGAGGGTAGTGGGTGCGTTTAGTGAGGGTCCTGTCCCTTACTAATATGAGCGGTACGGCTCACTTCCTCAGGGAATAATAATATGTAATCCAACCGAATAGTATTTACTGCTTAAGGCAAAACACGAAACATTGGTTGAGGCCTTTCTTGCATAGTTAATCTTGTTATACCTGCAGTTACTTATACGTTCCTCATGTTATGTTGAAAGACCTTATAAATCTTAAATTGTTAATCATGTTCCATAAAGAAATAATTGGACATATGCCTTCCGTACATCTGGTAAGCTTGACGGTATGAATAGCTTTACTTTAAAACTGCTCTTGTTATAGCTCTGATCAGTTATTTGCTGTTGTTGCTTTATCTTTCTGCGGTTTTGTAGTTTCGGTGGGGATTATGTTTCTCGCTGGGACTGTGTGTCTCACCCCGTTGGTTTACACCCTTTTTAGGTGTTCGAGCTAGGTGTGGTGGTGGTCGCGGAGTTGCGGCCGAGCAGCTTGACAAGCAGTAGAAGGCAAGCGATGGATATGTTGCCGTTTTGGTTGTTTTTGTAGTAGAGTCTTAGAGTCATCCTTGTACTCTCAGGTCCTTGGGAGCGTTTTGACGTTGTTTCACGATGTATAGCTGTTGGTGTTTTGTATATCCTCTTGCTGGCCAGATGTGGGCCTTTATGTACATATAAACAAATGATGGACTCATGTGATGGTTAAACAACTGTTCCTCCAAGCTGTGGACACGTATCAAGGCTTGTAAATGTTTATATAACCTATTTCCTTGCAGGATGTGGACTTAAATGTAATAGTTTTCTCAGTTACCTACTTTCCACAATCGGTTTTAATTAACCTGTGTTTTTAGTAGTCTGTGGTTATGGTGATTTCCACACGTTTTCGAGTAACACCTCGCTGTTTGTGTGATAGTGGGATGTGTTGCCATAAGTTTGGTATCTGAGCTCTAGGTTCGCTGAGTCTACGGGGATTTAGGACTAGGTTGTGTCTGTTCTTGTGAGTTTTCCATATTTTCTTACAATTATCTTCTGCCCTCAGCGAAAGAAAAGCCAAGATGTCTGGAAAGCATGAAGAACATGTTGCTGAGAACAGCGATGTTGCATCAATTGATGGAGTTATAGGGCAGGCACATGAAGATCGGGTGCATGAGGTCCCCCAACCTGACCCAGCCATTCTTGAACATCCTGCCTATCAACAGCTTATGGGGAAGATAATGGCTACGATGAATCTCATGGTAGAAAGATTGCCAATGCCTCCGCCAAGGGCACAGGCTCCACATGGTGAAACATCAAGGATTGGGAAGACCTTTGAGCGGCTTCACCAAGTTAGAGCTTCGGATTATGCTGGGATGGTTGATCCAGCAGATGCAGATATGTGGCTGACAAGTCTTGAGAAGGCTTTCCGAATCCTCGACATCCCCGAAGCAGACAAAGTAAAGCATGCCGTCTACCTTCTAAAGGGTAGTGCTGGTCACTGGTGGACCATCAAGGAAGAGAAGCGACCTGGTGTGGTGATCGGTTGGGAGGTTTTCCGGCATGAGTTCGTCAGCAGATACTTTCCAAAGACGTATCTAGATGAGAAGATCAGTTAGTTTGAGCGCTTACGCCTAGGAGCGATGAACATCACCGAGTACGAAGCCAAGTTCATGGACCTACTGCGGTTTTGTCCTCACATGGCAGCAAAGATGAAGAGTGGATTAGACATTTTGAGAAAGGACTGAGTGTTGAACTGACGACACCTGCTTCTGCGTTGGAGAACCGAGAGCGGTTTTCTACATTTGTGGAATCTGTCCGGAGGATCGAACGTCGGTAAGGGAGAAAAGAGAATGCATATCTAAGAAGAGGCCTGCTCAGTTTCAGGGACAGAGGTTTGGTGGCTTCAAGAAGCCAAGGTTTTTTACACCTTCTGTAATGAGAGGTTCTAGTGCACCCTCGCAATGGTCCCCGAGTAAGGGAAGAGGTTATGTTTCTTCACTGTTAAAGGCACATAGTACAACTTCTATGGCAGTGATAGGGCCATCTAGGCCGTGGTTTGAAGTTAAGACATGTTATATCTGTGGTTAGACGGGGCATTTCAAGTCGAGTTGCCCAAGTAGAGATGTTGAAGTGACACAGCAGTCGAGGCAGAATCATCAAGGGTCAGATAGACAGTAGCCCAGTGGTAGCAGAGGGTGAGGATGTGGTCAAACGTCACAAGCGGGATCGTCTGCTCAAGGAAGCAGAGGACGTGGACAGCAAGCAACAGCTCGATTCTATGCTATGAGTCATCCGGAGGCGATAGTCAACCCGCGAGTGGTGACAGGTCAGATGGAGTTATTTCATTCTGATATGTCTTCTTCTTGCTTTATATCTGTTCTGGTTGACCCGGGTGCTACACACTCTTTTATCGCCTAAAGTATGCTTGAGAACTGTCGTTTACCTATTAGCTGTAAGAAGGATAGCTTGTTGTTAGAAACCCCTCTTGATGGTTCCTCGATGCTTCGAGAAGAGTCTCCATCTTGTGTCTTATCTTTTTTGGGACATCGCATACAAGTGGATCTTATACCACTTGATATGCATGGTTTTGATGTTATCCTTGGGATGGATACCTTAGAGAAGTATATGGTTGTTTTGGACTGTGGTTCTAAGAAGGCAGTGTTTGATGATGATGGAGGGAAGTGGATCTTCCAAGGAGATAGGAAGATTCTTCCGACGTGTTTGGTATTAGCTATGGTGGTAGAGAAGTTGCTAAGACAAGGGTGTGAGGAATTCTTAGCTCACGTTGTGAATACCATTGTAGATACCAAGGCGAAAGGTCCTAGCCTTGAGGAGGTGTCGGTTGTCCGAGAGTTTGCAGATATGTTTCCTGATGAGTTCCTCGGTGTTCCTCTACCTTGAGAAATTGATTTCGAGATCAATATGGTTCCAGGAACACATCCAGTTGCACAGACACCGTATAGGATGGCTCCAGTAGAGATGGCAGAGATTAAGAAGCAGTTGCAAGAGTTGTTGGAAAAAGGTTTCATCCGACCGAGTACGTCGCCTTGGGGTGCTCCAGTGTTGTTTGTCAAGAAGAAGGACGAATCGATGCGGCTGTGTATAGATTACCGATAGTTGAACAAGGTCATGATCAAGAACAAGTACCCGTTACCGAGGATAGATGATCTGTTCGATCAGTTGTGTGGTGCTACAGTGTTTTCGAAGATCGATCTACGGTATGGATATCATCAGTTGAGGATTAAGGTGGATGACATACCAAAGTCAGCTTTTAGGACGAGGTATGGTCACTTCGAGTTTGTGGTTATGCCGTTTGGGCTAACCAATGCACCTACTGCTTTCATGGATTTGATGAACAGAGTGTTTCGTCCGTTCCTAGAAAAATTTGTTGTAGTCTTTATAGATGACATCTTGATCTATAGTCGAGACAAGCAAGAGCATGAGCAACATCTTCAACGGACATTGATTCTTCTTCTCCAACATCAGTTGTATGCCAAGTTCAGAAAGTGTGAGTTCTGGTTGGAAGAAGTGACTTTCTTGGGTCATGTGATATCTGCTGAAGGAGTCAAAGTGGACCTGAAGAAGGTGGAATCCGTTGCAGAATGGGAACAGCCGAAGACGCCGACAGAAGTTCATAGTTTCCTGGGTTTGGCAGGATACTACCAAAGGTTTATCAAGGACTTCAGTGTGATTGTGTTGCCTATGACAAAGTTGACTAGGAAGGATGTACCTTTTGTCTGGGATGATCGTTGCCAGCAAGATTTCCAAAGTTTGAAGGAAAAGCTGACTAGTACTCCAGTACTAGTGCTGCCAGATCATGGAAAGAGCTATGTTGTTTTCTGTGATGCTTCTAAGAAAGGTTTAGGTCATGTGCTGATGCAGGAATATCATGTGGTTTCTTTTGCTTTGCGACAACTTAAGAAACACGAGGAGAACTATCAGACTCATGATTTGGAGTTGGCAGCAGTGGTTCATGCGTTAAAGATTTGGAGACACTATCTTTACAGGGAAGTGTGTCAGATCTTTACGGATCATAAGAATCTGAATGACATATTTTTGCAGCATGAGTTGAACTTGCGATAGCGTCGATGGATGGAGCTAATCAATGATTATGACTGCACCATCGAGTATCATCCTGGTAAGGCGAATGTGGTATCTGATGCACTTAGCCGAAAGTCTTCTTCTTTTTCTTCAAAGAAGGCACAGTTGAGTTCCCTAGTATGCCATAGACGAGATATGCTTGTTTCCTTGCGGCAGATGAATGTGCATATGGAAGTTTCCTTGTTAGCTGGACTTTTAGCATAGATGCAAGTCAAGTCTACGCTGAGACAACAGATCAAGGAGGCACAGCAAGCAGATGATACAATATAGTTGATCAGATCAGAGTTCAGCAGCGGAAAGCGTGATGGGTTCCATGAGTCCGAGGATGGGCTAGTTTACTATCGTGATAGGATGGTGGTACCCGATGCTAATGATCTAAGAAAGTTAGTGCTCGAGGAAGCGCACACGTCGATGTATGCTATGCATCCAGGAGTCACCAAGATGTATCATAGCCTGAAGGACTTGTATTGGTGGCTCGGCTTGAAGAAAGATGAAGCTGAGTTTGTGGCTAGGTGTGCGTTATGTCAGCAAGTCAAGGTTGAACATCAAAAGTCGGCAGGTACGTTGCAGCCCCTACCGATACCACACTGGAAATGGGATCATATAACCATGGATTTCGTAGTTGGTCTACCCAGGACAACTAGGAATCATGATTCCATTTGGGTAATAGTGGACAGATTGACGAAGTCTGCCCATTTCATACCAGTAAAGACCACATATACAGCCGAGAAGCTCGCTTGAGTATATCTGGATGAGATAGTATGTTTGCATGGTGTGCCAGCAACGATAGTTTCTAACAGAGGTACTCAGTTCACAAGTCGTTTCTGGGAACAGTTGCACAAAGCGTTGGGAACGCAGTTGAGGTTCAGTACTGCCTTCCACCTGCAAACTGATGGATAGTCTGAGAGGACTATCCAGACCTTGGAGGATCTCCTTCGAGCTTGTGTTTTGCAGTTCCTAGGCAGTTGGGATGTACATCTCAGTCTGATAGAGTTTGCTTACAACAACAGTTATCAGCAGAGCATTGACATGGCTCCTTATGAGGCCTTATATGGCAGGAAGTGTAGATCTCCTTTGTGTTGGTATGAGCCTGGTGAATATCAGCTTTTGGGTCCTGAGTTAGTACAGCAGACAATAGAAAAGATCAAGGTGATACAGCAACAGTTGAAAGCGGCACATGATAGATAGAAGTCTTATGTAGACAATTGCCGACGACCTTTGGAATTCCAGGTAGGAGACAAAGTGCATCTTAAAGTCTTGCCATGAAAAGGCATGCTAAGGTTTGGTCAGAAGGGTAAGCTAATGCCCAGATATATGGGGCCATACCCGGTCATAGCACGCGTTGGCAGAGTAGCTTATGAGTTAGAGCTGCCGCCAGAGTTGCACAGGTTACATCCAGTGTTCCATGTCAGTATGCTAAAGAAAAGTCATCCAGATTCAGGGACAGTGATACAACCAGATGAGGTTGAGCTTGATGAAGATGTGACCTACGAGGAAGGACCTGTGATGATCCTTGACAGAAGAGTTAAGAAGCTGAAGAGGAAGGACCCGGTTCTTGTAAAGGTTCTTTGGCATCACCGTGGCATTGAGGAAGCCACGTGGGAGCTTGAGGAAGAGATGAGGAGGAAGTATCCCTCGCTTTTCTCTTCAGATTTCGGGGACAAAATCCCTTTGTAGGGGGTAAGCTTGTAAGGACCCTGACCTCCATTTAGGTCTTATCCTGTTTGCTTTGCTTAACCCTAATGCTTAGTTGCTTGCTAATCACCTTTAGTGGTGATTAGGGTTTGTTGGTGCTTTGTTGAGAGCTGGAGGTGCTACTTGCAAATAACCCAATTTTAGGGTTTGTGGGCAAGTTTACCACCTTGTGAGGTGTTCCTCCCTCTCCTTGCTTCCTCTAGTGTTGAGAGGAAGGTTTGGGCTCATTGATTGAGTTCCTTTGGGCTTGGTTGAGCTTGTTGGGCCTTGAGGTGCCTTGCCTTTGCTTGGTTGGACCTTGTGTCAGGCAAGAGAGCCCTGTGTCGGCCAGTGGTGTGTCGGCCATGCTTGTGTCGCCCAGGGTGTGTCGCCCAGGGTTGTGTCGGCCATGGTGGGGGTGTGTCTCCCATAGACCCTTTGACCTTCTTTGACCTCGTTTGTGTCACCACTAGTGGACACTTGGTGCTTGATGCTTGCATGTGGCAATAGCCTTGGACATGTGTGTAGGGCATGTTAGAGTGGTGGCTTTGCACATGGACAAGTGTCCCTAGGTGGGTGACACCTTGCCTTGTCTTACCTTGGTTTCTCCTCCATACCCTTCTATATATTCATTTCATTTCCCTTGCTAAGGATCCCTTTAGTTCCTTAGTATCCCTCTTCCTTGGTGCACGACACACTCTCTTCTTTTGCAAGCTTGGTGGCCGATCCTTCTTGGAGTCTCCTTCTTCCTCTAGTGGTGGCCGAACCCTAGAGTGCCTTGCTCTTCTTCTTGTAGTGGTGCTTGGAGCTTGGTGCTTGGAGCTTGGTGCCAGGAGCTTGGAGCTTGCTTAAGGCGGGTTACATAACTCCTAACCCTAACTACACTACCTTCTTTTATGATCTTATATGTTTCTTATGATCATGTCGGTTATGCATGTTACTAGCTTAGCTTCTTATTTAGTTTCTTCTTGTAGGCCGAACCTTGTTCTAGGGTTTCTTGGTGAGAAACACTCCTTTCTCTCCTTGGTCTAGAGGAGTGAGCTTGAGTGCTAGTAATATGGGCAATACCCCTCTCTCGTTTAAGTTGAGAGGTGAGCTTGTGTTCTAGTTGCTTGAGCAACACCCTCCTCTCACCATGGACTTGAAAGGTGAACTATGTTGTGGTTGTTCCTTGTGTTGCCCGATTGGTGATAAGAGATGTGCAAGACCCCTCTCTCGTTTAAGTTGAGAGGTGAGACATCCTCTTGATCCTTTAGGGTTTTGGCACCCTTGAGCTTAAGGTTGGTGGTGACCCTGTCGAGGTGCATCTTTCCCGATATGGTGTTGATCGTGGTGTTGCCCAATATCTTTTCCTTGGTCTAACCTTGGACGGCATGTTGTGTCTGTGATGGGCGATACACTCTGGTCCTTAGAGCTATGTGTGTCGGGTGTCACTCTATGCTAAATGCTCAGCCCAATACACTTAACCTTGTTACACCTTAGCCTGATCTTGTGTAGGCTAGCTGGACGACATGTTTCCCTTGATGTCGTTTGAAGTTGTGACCCTGATCGTTACACCTAGAAGAGTGGAGTGTTGGCCGTTACCCCTGCGTGTGTCGGGCGTCACCTCGTTGTGTATGCTGCCCGATACACCTAGTTCAGGTGATAGCTCAATGTCGTCTTACCTTGGATGTTGGGGTGTTATGTCTCCTCTGCTACACGTTGCTTATAGATGGTCGTTGCATGTTTTTCCCCAGTTGCACGATACACCTTGCGTGTGATGCGTCGTTTCACGATGTGGTGTCGCACGTTGCACGATACAGAGCTGCATGGCATGTGTTGCATGGTACACCTATGGTAGCCTGACACCCTTGCTTAGTGCCTGACCAATAGGTTCTGGTCTGCCCAACTGTTATGCATTTAAGTTTTGGATGATAGGGGAGAGCACCCTGCCCGATACAACCTTTAGTAAGGGTGCCCTACCCAATATCACCTCTGGTAAGGGTAGTGGGTGTGTTTAGTGAGGGTCCTGTCCCTTATAGAAAATGATATATTAGATGTTTTTCTTGCTATCACGTTTAGTCATGAGGGTGACCCTTGATATGCTTGATGGTGATCGTTATGGTAGAGCTCATCTATGTAACTTGACATGACTTTACATATGTATGTGATCATCTTGAATCATCTGTATAATGCTAAGGAAATGATAAACATATAAGAGGCTTTTCTTAATGATGTGACCTATGCCAATGATCATAAGTTGAGGCATGATTGATGAAGCATATAATCATCTGTCGATAGAATGGTCTTCTCGATAAGTCTATGATGATTGTGCATACTAACCATGCAAGTGTTCCATGTAGCTGCATAGCCAGGTAAAGGGCTATGAGGTATATATAACTGAGTAATACTGTTTTGATGATTACTCTTGATGATGAGATATCATATATGATGTGTTTTGGTCTGCGGGCCTAAGTTTGACTAAAATACCTTAGTTGATGAGAATGCCTTGAGAGGAAGTGACACTATGTGATGAGGGATTTAGATCCCATGTCAATGTGATGATCCTTGAGAGGGATCTAGATGTTTGGCAAGAGGCCAAGTGATATCATGTAATGTTGGATCCTTGAGATGGATCAGGATGATGTTGTTTACTATAAAAGCATAATGTTGCGTTTCATGTTATTTATTTCTTGTTATAGTTTACATGTTATACAACTTGGTTGAATGTTGCAATCCACATAAAAGATACAAATTAATCACAGTGAAACATATCATGTCATTTGCCATGGCCATAGATCCATCATCGTCAAGAGCTGGTTATGGTGAAATAGGTTCTCCTGTGGGTTAACCTAGAAGCGCATATTGTTGAATATGTGTGGTTTCTCCTAGCCTTAAATGGAGAGGGAATCAAGTGCGGCTACGGTTGCAGACTCAGATATATATATATATATATATATATATATATATATATATATATATATATATATATATATATATATATATATATATATATATATATATATATATATATATATATATATATATATATATATATATATATATAGAGAGAGAGAGAGAGAGAGAGAAAGAGAGAGCATGGTGAACATGCCCATGGCTCAGAGTGATAGAGCATGAATGCGTTCATGGCTCGGAGCACGGTGAACAGACCTGTGGCTCAGATATACTAGCGCCGTGACCTGTACCGAGGCGGGCTAGAGGAAGGGTAGCCTATGGAGATGACCATGTGGCTGAGGCCATTTAAGCATGAGACTGCGGTCCTGCTTTGGTTCTCATGCACTGACCACGAGGTGGGAGGTCGTGGAGTCTGGCTCTTCCATTGACCTTATATGGCACCGGCTTGGGTTTCGCAACCAAAGGTTGGATTTGAGCAGTACGGCTCACTTCCTCAGGGCATAATAATACATAATCCAACCGAATAGTATTTACTGCTTAAGGCAAAACACAAAACATTGGTTGAGGCCTTGCTTGCATTGTTAATCTTGTTATACCTACAATTACTTATATGTTCCTCATGTTATGTGGAAAGACCTTATAAATCTTATCTTGTTAATCATGTTCCATAAAGAAATAATTGGACATATGCATTCCGTGCATCTGGTAAGCTTGACGATATGAATAGCTTTACTTTATAACTGCTCTTGTTATACCTCTGATCAGTTATTTGTTGTTGTTGCTTTATCTTTCTGAGGTTTTGTAGTTTCGGCGGGGAGTTATGTTTCTCGCTGGGACTGTGTGTCTCACCCCATTGGTTTACACCCTTTTTAGGTGTTCGAGCTAGGCGTGGTGGTGGTCGCGGAGTTGTGGCCGAGCAGCTTGACAAGCAGTAGAATGAAAGCGATGGATATGCTGCCGTTTTGGTTGTTTTTGTAGTAGAGTCTTAGAGTCATCCCTGTACTCTCAGGTCCTTGGGAGCATTTTGACGTTGTTTCACGATGTATAGCTGATGGTGTTTTGTATATCCTACTGCTGGCCAGATGTGGGCCTTTATGTACATATAAATAGGTGATGGACTCATGTGATGGTTAAATAGTTGTTCCTCCAAGCCGTGGACACGTATCAAGGCTTGAAAATGTTTATATAACTTGTTTCCTTGCAGGATGTGGACTTAAATGTAATAGTTTTCTCAGTTACCTGCTTTCTGCAATCGGTTTTAATTAACCCGTGTTTTTAGTAGTCTGTGGTTATGGTGATTTCCACACGTTTTCACGTAACACCTCGATGTCTGTGTGATAGTGGGATGTGTTTCCACATCCTTACTAGACTAGAACCCCCACATTCTATTGGTGCACTTTGACTTACATCGGTCTGCACAAAATACCTCCAGTCAGGAAGCACATTTCCTCCCCACAACGCAGACCTCCTGTAAGGATTTATAATATCAAAGGCATCTATCATCTAATGATATTAAACTTATTCTAATAATATGTTATTCTTTCAACTGATTACCCTACTTCTTATCAATTAAGCAATTAAAATCAAACACAAAATCATGAGACTAATTTGTAGCTTTCATCATTCTCATAAACCATAAAGTGATCTTTTAGATTTGGACTAGGGAAAACCTGGCTCCTATGGTGTCTCCAAATCCACAAATTTATCTCCTATAATACATAACATCTTGCATAGAAATATTTTGATATGGTATCACATCACGAAATATAATTAATAAAACATTTCTACTACTAAAAAATCATTTTTTAAACATATCAAATTATTCACAGTTATAAAAAAGTAAGATTCAATATTGAAAAAACATTATTTTTAATTTATATGTTGTAAATTAGGGTTAGAAGGTGATTTTCTACTCTCTTGTGAATGTTCTAGCTCGTTGATCTTGTCCTTGACCTAGCTAGACTCAAGATCGACCTTGTCCTAGTTTAATCCAAGCTTCAGACCTAAAGAATCTCATTCAAACAGCCTTTCAGTAGGTTTATCAACCTAGAAGAATATCTATTGAAGGTAGAAGATGAAGAAGGAAGACTAACAAAAACCTTCAATCGATGAATTAGGGAGTTCTGGGAAAGGAAACATGAAGAGAAGGATCAATGATCAAGAACTACTTACCAAGTCGAATTTGTAATGAAACCTTCAGTTTTCGTTGTTCTTTATGTTCTTCTTCAAAAATCATCCTAAAACTCGCCTTCCAATTCATCTTTTATGTGATTTAAGGGTTTGTTTGTATATATTATTTAAAAAGTGAGTCCAACTAAACTTATTTCATCGAATTTTGATAAGTATAATAAACGTCATAGCCAATTTTGAGATTGGTTGTTCTGGGTGGCTGCGTTGGTCAACCCAATGGTTTCGTACCATCAGAAGCCTTAACATCAAAGTCCCTCCTTCATTATCCCACCATCTTAAGTCCTCTATTGGAAGGAAAACCATTAAAAGGACTCCATCATTTTGTCAACCGAGAGTAAAATTGGGTGAAAAACTAAAAGTGGCATAACTTCCTCATTTCAACTCTGATTTGGTTCATTCTTTTTCCCTTGGATTTGTAATTGAATTCTAACAATTTTAAATTAAAAGTTTATTTAATAGTTATTTGATATTTTATTTATTAATCAATTTATTAAATAGTTTTAAGTTTTCTCCACATACATGTGGGCTATTACTATATCAACTAGGGTTCAAACCTTGAAGTATTCACAACATATATTTTATTTATCTTATCAAAGAACAAGTTTAAGTTAAACCACAACAGAAACTGACTAGTTAATGATGAAAAGTTTTAATAAGGTAAAATAACGGTGAAGTAACACTAGAATTATCTTGAATCCTCAGATTACCACTAAAGCACGATATGAGTTGTAACAGTAGTCATGACTCTGAATTTCATCACCATAAATGATGGTTTGTTCCAAACCACCCCATCATTCAGTGAGAATCCCCAACATCTCAATCGTGAGGAGTAGATTATAATACTTTGGGAACCAAAATGATGATGGCTTCTTCCTCAACAACCCTCTTGATCTCTCTGATGAAGGTTTCCGCCTTCCATGGACTCGGGACATCCAAATAGTAGAATGAACATGTGTCCCATTCAACTCAATGATCGGAACATTCATATTATTTTCATCAACAATTTTAAACACAACCAAGCATCCCTAAAGCAAGGCAATATAATGATTGACATTAATAAATCAATATCAAAATATCATGCAAATATACCCATGGTTGTTGTGAACAACTCCGACCACCCATCTCTTGTAAACACCATCTGGATTTTGGTCCCAATCAAAAACAAGATTAAGCTTGAGATTTTCCATGTGTGCCAATTGCCACCAAACAAATTTGAGGACTTTAATTTTCATTTTAGGCTCAATGAAGCCCATCAAATATGTACCATAGTAAAAAGAATTATCTTTAGGTTTACAAAAGAACTTCTTATTCATTGCACAGTTGACAGCATCTTTAGCAACAGCCATAAGGAGTTCATGGAAAACTTAGTACCATTGAATCTTCATTTGCACTATTTCAAAATGAGCTAGCATGATAAAATTATTAACTCATCATGAATCCACCTGCATATGGTCTTCAAGTGTTGTTGTGCGCACCGGTAAATGATGGACATCAAGGAAATTAGAACTCCATATCCATTACCAATATGTATCCCAAAACAATTTAGCCATATCATTGTGCAAGAAAAGATGCTCCATGGACTCCATTGTCAATTCAAAACAACACAAAAAACATGAAAAAATGTAAATTTACACCTATGAATATTATTATCTATTGGAAGTGCTTTCTTCATAATCTTCTACACAACAAAAGCCATAGCTAAAGAACTTTTCCACATCCACTTGGGACAAAGTGGCACTCATTCTCAGCATGAGCATGCATTCGCAAACTTCAGATAAAAAGGCCAGTGTTACTAGGAGTCCAAATAGAATTGAAGCATCACTAAGGAAGATACAATCATATGAATGTCTTCTTTATCAATCACATGTTCTAGCAGCTCGGTAAACCAACTAGTGTTAGGATTCTAAAAGTAATGCACCTTGTAATCATGCGCCACTTCAGTCATGCACACCTCAAACATTCTCAGGGACTGATGGCTCCATCATGCTTCCTAGAAGGACAAGTCACCTTTTCCCACAATCCAGCCACAAAGAGGAGTAAAAGAATAAAAAGATCTACATAGATTCTTCCAATATGGAAATGCAAATGATATCAACTTTAAGGATGGAGGATATCACCCAGAATAATTTCTATTGTTAGAGTGATACTTCCTGATAAAAGGATGCCCAAGAAAAATTGAAGGGAACCTCCCAACAAGCTTTAAATTTGAATGTGTTAGCGGTCAGATTAAGGGATGCCACACCAAGACCACCTTGAACCTCCAGTTTGGTTGCAGATTCTTTAGCAACCCACACCTTATGACTTTTTTTTATCTTTGTCATCTCATAAGAACACTGAAAGTAAGGAGTTAATCCGTTTAATCACCTCAACGAGAAGATCTACAAGAACTATGGAGTATGGAAAGGTGGAGTTAAGAGTGTGATTGATAAGCATTCTTCTTCTTGTAAAGGATAGAAATCTTACCTTCCTACTAGCAACCTTAGATTGCATCTTTTCAAAAAGAAAATTCTATTAAGAAATTCTCATCCATCTTTTAGCAAGAGAGATGCCAATATAAGTCAAAGTTTGCTCAATCATCGAAACTCCAAGAGTCCCAGTAAAATCTAAAATCATGTTTGTCGTTTGAGCCAGCCAGCATGCTAGATTTCTCTTTATTAATGACTTGACCAATCGACATCTCATAATCAACAAAAATCTCAAAAACCAGTGTAAAGAATGTAAATACATAAATATCATGTATAATCATTAGAAAATACCTATTAAACAAATGAAAACATATATAAGTAGTCTAATGAAAACATATATAAGCATTCTCTACCACTTATTCCCTACCGAATAATTAATCTATATTTAAAACATTATAATCCAAATGATATGTTTTCTATAACATATTTTGCACACCATCTACACCTTACCAAACCAGCCCTTAATATGGGTTGTTGTACACGGTGGAGGCCATGGTGGGAGGAGCTCGCCAAGTCAAGACTTGACTCAAGGTCGATGCCAGAGCATGAAACATTGCCCCATGAAACAATTAGGTGAACACTGATGTTGTAGTTGCTATCCTTGATGCACAAACTATGTGTGCCTTTCAGTTCACGAACCCCAACAAATTTCTATTAGTTGTACTTATACTAGACAAAACTTAATTGATTACAAATAAATAGAATCCTTGTGTGTTAGTATATTTGACATTCTGAAATATATCTGGGGCAGCGGGTTACAACTACAGCCTAGTACCTCTTCTACCCTATTTTCAACTTGTTAAGTGTGAAAATTGACCAAATGACTTTGTCATTATTCTTTGTATATATTTTATTTAAGAAATGTTTTGATTTTTATACATTTTAAGAGGGAGGGGTAGTATAAATATGGGGAAATTCAATCTAGTAAACTTCATTAAAAATACTTGTGGAATAAATCACACATAGCCACCACCATTCATGAGGCTAAAATAGTGTTGTCCATCCTTTATTTTTGAGTCTTTGTAGATTCAAGGATCCGCTTTGGTAGTTAGTCAGTATCGTCTTTGTATATACCTTTTACTTGCCTAGTGGAAAATAAGATGGATAGAATTCCACCAAAAGTCAAAAAAAGTGTTGCTTTTCTTCTCATGAGTTACAACCTTTTGGAATCACTTTGTGAATGAGTGATAATATCACTTCAGCTCAACCACATTCTATCGGCAAAGTCTAATCATTTCCCAGATGACCCTGTCATCACTCTTTATTCCATAAATTATTTCATTAAGGAGAAGTGTTGATGCTAGTACATTTTACTATTCCTCTTCTAAACATGACAATGTGAAATTAAGAATAAAAAGGTTGAGCATGTCCTTAAGTTCTCTCTCTAAACTACTGTGTGCTCCTCTCTGATCCCTCCCTGGGATTAGGGTTCCAACTTGATGGTGGGTGGAGGCGGCAGATCTTATCATGTTACTACTGCCAATTTGTCACAATGAGGGATATCCAATGTTGGAGATAGGTTCACTCCTCTACATATGTGACCTTAGCTAAGGATCAGGTGAAATCAGTCACCGAGCCAACACCTCAGCTCCGAGGATCAGTTTTGGCTGACCCAAAAGCTCCATTTTTTAGGGAAGGAGATAACTGGAAATGGACGAAGTTCACCAGACCGATCATGGATGAGATGGAAGACTATCAAAGATTCTCAACTATTGTCCATATCATGAGGAAGGTCATCCACCCTCAGCAACTGAGGGGGTGGATAATCATAACTTGATGACCTAAGGGAAACATTGAATTATTAACTCTGGATAGGAGTCTCTACCTCACCAGTTTCACCAGCAACTTGGATTGCAATGTTACCTTGTTGAAGGGGCCATGGTTCTTTGATGACCAGTTGGTCCTAGTTCATTGCTGGAAACCTAAGGCAGATATAGGACGAGTGGCTTTCATGACAGCCTCAGTATGGGTACACCTTTTGAATGTCATTAAGCACTCGACAACGCAAGCCATCACTTTGATCACCCATGCCATTGGAGAACCCAGATCCATCGATAGTAGGATGGATGGAACAACTATGGGATGTGCACGGTTCTGTGTCAACATCTCAACTGAGATATAGTTGCCCCTAGAGATAATGGTTGAACTACCTAATGGTGATGAATGGGAAGTCAAGGTGAGATATGAAGCTATGTTGGACAAGTGTGATACTTGTAAGGTGTTTGGACATAGTACAAGTGAGTGCCCCAGGGATCATAGCACTAAGGCTCTTTTGCAACCTCCTATTATTCCTGAGCAGCCTAGAGGGAGAGGCCAAAGAATAAGAAAAGATGTTAAACCACCCCAGGCTAGATCAAGGCCAGCAGAGGAGATCCCAAAGAGAATAAGTACTACCTTGCTTGACACCCACACTACCCTAATCTCTAAAGTGGTGTAGGTGTTGGACACAGAAGAAGAGGTGATACCCCCTGATAAGACGATCTGTGGTGAGGCTTCTATTATGCCTACTCATAAGATCACACAAGAAGATGGAGGAACTAGAAATGATAACCCTTTGTAGTTCTAGAGAATATGGGACAGGAAGAAGTGATTAATGAGCACACTCAGAGCAGAAGCCCAAGGAACACCCGAAGCACATCTAAGAAGAAGAAGCACATGAATGGCTGCAACGAGGGGAACGGTTTCAAAAAAAGTTAATGATATCCATACTCGCATGGAATGTGAGAGGGGAATCGTTGGACAAGAAACAAAGAAGGCTAAAAGTGATCATAGAAGAGAAGAAGGTAACTATAGTGTTTTGATTTGAAACACGAATTAGAAGAGATTATGCTGATTGAGTGAAGATGTTTCCTACTTCATGTCTTCTCTATCCAACATTGATCTGAGGAATGGAGCATGCATCGTAGTGGGATGGAACCTTGCTGTTTGGCATGTGGAACCCATAAGTGTCACAGAGCAAGTCACCACGTTGAGATACTACAACATAGGTGAATGCCATTTATCATATCCCTGGTTTATGGAGAAAACTTGGAAAGCGATAGGGTGAGTATATGAGATCTATAGTAGACACTACTCAGAATGAAGTCCCATGGTTGACATGGGGAGATTTCAACAAAATTAGAAGAGCAAGAGAGAAATAAAAAGGACTCCCTATTCTTGATCGGGTTATGGCTGCTTTCAATAGCACAATGGACACTATGGGACTCATGGAGCTAAACACCACCGGAGGCCTACCTACGTGGTCAAATAAGAAGATAATGAGTGGGAGGGTTTCAAACATCCTGGACAGAGGACTTATAAATGAAGCTTGGCTAAATGTGTGGCCCAATGCAGTGATACAACGAAATTTTAATCCATTCAGCGACCATAGTTGGGTGAAGATCGATCTTACCCCAAAAGATAATATGGTCAGACTCTTCAGATTCTAAAACTATTTGTGTGAATGGTATGGCTTCAAGTGTATAGCCTAGGAAGCATGGGATATCGAGGTTCTAGGAAGCCCTATGTATGTGGTGCTAAAGAAGCTTCAAAATACAAATAAGACATTCAAAAAGTGGTCCAAAGAGAATGTCAACTTGAAGAACATGATTCTAATAACAAGGAATAAGTATAATGAAGTCGCTACCAGGGACAGGGAGAGACCTGAAGATAATGAAGCTATTGAAGAGTGGCTAATGGTGGAGGAGAAACTAGTAAAATTGTTAAAGGCTAAAGAGATGTGTGTATGCTAGAGAAGTAGACTTAAATGGCTGAAAGATGGAGATTTGAATACTAAAATTTACCTCACCACGGTAAAGAAAAAATAAATGAAAGAAACAACACATCAACTCATAAATGAGGGAGGAGAGGTGGTGGATAGAAGAACAGAGATTATTGGTCACACTGTCAGATGCTTTGAAAACGTGTACAACCATCATAATAAAGTAAGACAATGCATTCATGACAAAATCTACCCAACTCCTAAAGTGACTTCTAAAATGAATGACGAGCTCTGTGAAGAAGTCGACAAAGAAGAAATTAAGTGTTGTTTTCTCCGTCAACCCCTCAAAGTGCTAGGACCTACTGGCTTTAAAAGCAAGTTCTATCAATACATGTGGAATGATACTAAGACTGCAATCACTATAGAAGTGAATTGGCTCATGAATGATGGTAATATGGTTAGGGTGATTAACCATACATTCATCAAGATAATTCCTAAGAAGAAGGATGTGCGGACCAGAACAAACTAAAGGCCTATCACGTGTTGTTCCATCTTTTAAGATATCTATGCTATGATCTTAGCCAGTCGTATGAATATTTATCTACCACATATGATATCGAAAGAGCAATGTGCCTTTGTTGAAGGGAGGAAGATAGATGATTGTGCCTTACTTGCATCCAAGTTTCTCATAGGATTCAGAATCAAGAATGCCACTTCTAAGGGCTATGTTAAAATCGATCTTACTAAGGCGTATGATCATGTCTGCTGGGATACAATGTGGGAAATCATGGAAGCCTTAGGATTCTCTTATAGGTGGATTAGCTTAATCGAGCAATGTGTTTCGACTACTTCTTTCTATGTTCTACTTGATGGTATTCGTGTGGGTCTCTTCAGGTGTAGCAATGGCCTTCGACAAGGGGACTAGTAATCCCCCTTCTGTTCACTGTAGTGATGGAAGGCCTTCACCATGATCAAGAAAGTTGAATAGTTGGGAACCATCAAGTCCTTCAAAGTCAAGGGCCCACTGGTTAAAATGCATCTCTTCTTCACTAACGATGTGGTGATTTTCTCCACAAGTCATGTGAATAGACTAAAAGAATTCAGAAGGTTACTTGAGAGGTTTTAGAAGATGATTGGACATTACATCAGTGATAGAATGTTGTGAATCTATCTCTCGAAATCATATGATAGTCAGAGAGGCATACTCAAAATCACTATTGGCTTGAGTTCAGCTCCCAACAAGATACATGGGAGCACCCATTATTGGAGGTAAAGGCTATGGCAAAGACTTTCATATGTGCCTAGATAGAGTCAAGATGAAGATAGAAGGATGGACAAATCCAGATGTCCATGGAAGGGAGACTCATGCTAAGCTGGAAGGTGATCCAAAGCATCGTTAGATTTTTGAGTGAGGTGTGTGAACTTCCAAATCCAACCATGACCAGCCTGACAAAGACGATAATGAATTTCATTTGGGGAGGGAAATCACATGGGATTTCCTGGACAACAATAGCTCAGAGCTATAAAGATGGAGGACTGAACATCACAAACTAGAGGACATAGTCCATACATGTCATCTGAAGTGATTGTATAGATTTCTCACTAAACAAGATGGTATGTGGTTTGGATGGATAAGGCATAGATACAATTGAGTTCCATCGAACCAAAACTCATCCTCTAGAATCTATAAGGCATTGTATTTGTTGTGAAACCAGGTGAATCACATGTATTGTTTGCATGACTCGAGTTTGTTTAGCCATAATGGCCATCAGAAACCTTGGATCTGCACTAACACATTCACTATTGTTCCTTGGTTCAAGCTTCTATGGGGCAGACTCCATGTTCCTAAATGGAGCAAAACTTGCTACAAGGAACTCCTAGGTAAGCTTTTGACAAAGTACACACACAGAAGATGGGGAATCGATGTAGATCCAAAATGTCCCTTTTGTGACGATAATGAAACTCATGATCATCTTTTCCTTGAGTGTCGGGAAATCAAGTATAAATGGTCTTTATTCTGGCTTAAGAATGTATGGGGCCATTTTATCTCTAGTAGCCTCAATGATACTATGGAAAAAATTTAGAGAAGAATCATAAGTAAAGAGGAGATGGAATAAGGGGGACTCTATTTAACATATGCGTAAATATCTAGAATGAGAGAAACAAATTGATTCATGGTAGACTGCACAACTAGGATATTTTCCTATTAGTAGCTAGAGATATTAGAAATGTATTGAAAGCCAAGAAAGGTTTAGAGAAAGGAATGAGTCCTTTAGCTAAAATACATTGGGGCTTTTTGTAGATAATGCCCATGTATACTTTTTGTAGATTCTTGCTTTGTATAAAATATCTTTACTATACAGACCTTTATTGGCAATACATTTTCACTTATTTCAAAAACAAAAGATGTTAGTACATTTTAGGTGGAGAGGAGGTGACAGTATAGCATTGAATAAAAAAATGTCTAGTAAAACACATAGTTTGTTGCAAATAACATTGTTGTTGTGTTGAATCTTTTTTTTACAGTTGGGTTGAATCATACAAAGTCGTCATTTATCTTTTTATATTATCATCATTTTGTATAGATAATAAATGACATTTGACCATTAACCACATCAATTTGTAAAGTACACAAAAAGGTTAGGCTAGGTACCAAAAGTACCAAGAGTGTAATAATGAACGGGTTTGGTAAAACCAAGTAACATTGGTGGTGAGTTTCCCTTACAATAACCCACTTGAGTAGAAGCACAAAAAAGGGGGTCCCAACCAGGAAGGGGGTCACAACAACAAACAAGCATAACGGCATCAAGCATGTGCAGATAGAGACTACACTTTCTCTTTAGAGTCCTCCAGAAATGGCTCAAAGGTCACCAGAACTTTGAAGACACAACAACCTCCCCTGAGATGAAGTTGATGGAGAGGTGGGAGCACATTTTCCTTTTCCTTCGCCTACTTCTCTGAACTTGCATCACTATCACTTGAAAGAAGATGATCTATGAGAGCAAGGGGGAAGTTAACACTCCTGCCAAAAAAGTGAGAGTTATTATATAATATATTACACTCAAGCTGTCGTTCCTTTTCGTAGCTATTATATATGCCTAATATTTTCTATGGAAAGAATACCTATAATGCACATTTGATTAAAAAGGTCCAAAACAACATTTTAGAACAAAAAGTATGGACATAAGTGACAACTATTTATACGTCATCCTTTCCTGAAGGTGTCATATCATTTATTCATGGTATCTCACAATGCAAGTTGTTGTTCCTTTAAATCCGTCCAAAGTGTTCTGTTTGGTCATTGAATCTAATAAATCGATCATACTTACTAATTAAATCAACTCACAAGTGCATATTTGCTACAACTTCTAATCCATGGTAGTTTCAACCTAAAGTGAGCTAATTTAGAAATTATTTCTCTAAGAAATTATTTAGGATATTCATTATCAAAGTATCTCATATTGACTCGTTTATTTTTATATGGTTTTTACTTGTGTGATATCTTGCCACTTTATGTTAAAATATGCAAATGTTTAAATATTTTCAGACGTTTCTCTACTAAACATTTGGCCAAGAGGCTACATTTATACAAAAGTATGACGGTTGTAGAGACTGGGTTGAGTTATTGCATCTTGTGGAACAATCTCAGTCCCGGTTTGGATAAATCTAAATTTGGTAGCAAAGTTTCTCTCTGTCTGATTTTATTGAAATATCGTGGCATGTTAGTTTCATAACAGAGGCAGAATATGTTAATTGGACTTTCTAGTCCTAAAAAAGTAGGATAAGAAAAAATTAGTCAAATTTTGAATGAGAGATTGAAATTGGACTTATAAAGTTTGCTAGTACAGTTTCAACCTTTGTATTACCAAACATAAATTAGAGTAACTTCACATTCTGACCATTGCATGCATTAGCTTAAAACCCCCAGATCTAACTTGAACATGAGTTCAATATCATGCTAAATGATACCTAAAATGTAAAGAGGCCATATTAAATTGCACCACATATTGAGTCAAATAAAGACACGTTCTAACAATATTTTTTAATGAATGTAGAGAAACTATATTCCAATACCTAGAAAGCATGTTGGTTTGTTTTGATGACTAATGAAGATCTCATACAAGCAACACCCAGAATTTTCTTGAAGATAGAGTTTTTCTACATGAATAAGAAGATCTTTGCATCATTCCTATTGTATTTCTTCATGTTCAAGCTCATGCATGAGACCAAGACATAGGGGTAGCCATGGGGCCTAGGGGAGCTCTAGCCCAGTCCAACACTCACAAAACCAAAAAAAACATATAATCATCTATTTTTATGGTAAAACACCATATATTGGTACTTCAAAAGAAATGATAAAAGTTCTTCACTAGTAGGTACGTGCTCACTAACTGAAATGTAGTTGACTTTGGCTCAATTCCTAAGCATATTACATTTTTTTTAAACATGAGCAATTGTTGTGCAAAAAAATACAGTTGTAATGAGAATTTAATTGACGTTGTGTCAACCAGAATAGTGATGTCAGTGGATATGAACATTCACAAATTGAGTTAGTAAATTAGGTCAAAAAATAAGGATAAACTAAGTCAGATGGATCATGGTCAAGAATGCTTCAAAATGAGGCAACTAGTTATATACAACTTTTTAATTAAAATATTTTAAAATCCCCTTAGCTTTATATATTAAGAAACCAATTCTAATGCAAGTCCTAACTCAAGCATGTGTTAAGCATTGACATCATTAGGTCTACACATCACATGCATGTTTTACTATATAAAATACACATACATACATTTTATCCGAAAAAATAAGGAGCATCGAGTGACAACAAGAAAAATCTAAGTTGCTATTACTGTGAATGCTTGTCATTTGGTAGGTGGTGAAGTTGTAGGTAATATGTATTTTAGTCATCATTAATATCTTTCCAGAGTTAGAGTTCAGTGGTTATATTTACTCATCTAAAAAAATGAATATATCCTTGCAATATGAAAATACACTTTACCATCATTTTTGTCAAGTACGAGACACATATATATTGAGGTAGACATATGAGTTATGTAAAATGATTATTCAACATTTTATGCATAAAATCTCATAAAATTAATAGTTTTATTGTAATTAATTGTATGATTATTTTTATATTGGTTGTTTATTTGTATGTAGGACACAATCTAAATATAAAATTATTCGGTATAACATGCAAAATTCATAGAAGTTGCTAACATAAATACATTCTATAGTTATGATATACATCACTTAAATTAAGAACAACTACTATCATTAAGTATTACCTCCAGTGACGATTCATCTATTTCAGGCCGTGTGGTTGTGATTTTCTCAATCTACCCCCCCCCCACATTATCGGACCATGCCATGTTGCACATAGATGATGTCATCCCATGTTATGTCTAGTAAAAAATGAAATAAAAATTATTTATGTATAAACATATCATACAATGTACAAAAATAAGAAATACTATGTGGATGTAATTTCTTATTTCATCATTTAATCATCGTAACATGTGAGTAATGACCTTGGTAAAAAAATTGTCCAGGTTGTAGCTTTCCAATTGATAGTTTCCATAATATCAAAGGTCGTTGGTGGGAGGCTAATATTCATGTTGATCTACACTTTCTTTTCTTTGCTTAATTGCATGATTTATGTGACTTATTCTTAATTTAAATGTAAATTAAATTATATTTTAAAATAATGTATTGTGTGATGATTCACATCTATTGTTTTAAAGTACATAGAGAATTTGTGGTGAAATTGAAGTTTCATAAATTTTGAGAAGTTTTGGGCTTCCAAAAACTATACCTTACTAATCAATTGGATCGATCTAAATAGTAGGGACCGATCTTTGGGTTTGGAATGCACTCAAAGTAGGCCTCTTTGACCCATTAGGTGGTCGATGTGTGCCCAAGACATAGATAGGTCTCTTCGATCACCTTAGGTGTTCAAAGCACGTTTGATTGAGGTTGATGGAGGTCAAAGTGAGCATTTTTGGCCCACTCGAATAGGTTTTGATATTGATGTGTATCAAATAATATTCTTGATTGTGGGAGGAGATTAAATTGGTTGTTTTAAAGAGCTTTGATTGGAATTTTGGGTGGAAGTTATCATTTGGAGTGCTTCAATTGTGCTTTTAGGTCGAAAGAGGTGTTTTTATGGAATGGTTTGTTTTATAAGATGTCCATATAGGTTGTTTAGTTGTTTTAAAATGGCATTTTTGGGTGTTATGAAACAACCCTACAAAAGTCATATATATATATATATATATATATATATATATATATAATCTTTAATACCCGTACGGGTAGCAACCTGCACACCCTTCCCGTCAATTTTTTTTAATTCACAATTGTAGAGGATCATTTTATCTAGCTCCCCAAAAAATTTCATCCAAATATACTATCATTTGCCCCACCAAAATCAAAAAACTCATCCATATATTTACTGATTGTATATTTTCTGCGTAGTTACTTTTGTTAGTCATATAGTTACTCTTTTTATCAATATAGTTACACTTTTGATCTTAGAGTTACTTTTGTGTACCATATAGTTACTATTTTGGATGTGCGGGTAGTGAAAAACCAGGCTACCCGTGCGGGTAGCGAATAAATCCCATATATATATATATATATATATATATATATATATATATATATATATATATATATATATATATATATATATATATATATATATATATATATATATATATATATATATATATATATATATATATATATATATATATATATATATATATGTGTGTGTGTGTGTGTGTGTGTGTGTGTGTGTGTGTGTGTGTGTGTGTGTGTGTGTGTGTGTGTGTGTGTGTAATAAGAATAAGAAATCTCCCTCGGAAACTAATTAACATAACCTTACATGATCTTTGGACAAGAAAATTTAATGGAACTTGAAGTGAATGACCAATTTATATAATGGACTCAGATTGGGGGAAATTATGAGTTATAGATCAAATTATATTTAGTGTCTAAAATTTAGTAGTTACAAAACTTCCACCCTTCAAAGGAATTCCGTCCATGAAATCATTCCTTCTTAACAACCAATATTCCTTTCAAGGTCTAATCTATGAACTCTCCATTATTATGATCTTATCTTGCTCAGATTCATTCTTCAGCTGAAATACAAAGTTTTGATTCTCCTTCCACTAGCATAGGTCCTACCCATGGCGAATTCATGTACTACCTCTATGAAGTTACTTAGCTCGTTTAGGATCACACTTTGAAAAGTATATCTAATATTGAGTTTAGCACTTAATGATTATTAGACCCTAAGACTTCAGAATTTATATTCTGATATGAGAATAGAGACATTCAAATTCGGAATCTTAAACCATTATTATCAGAAGTTTCTAGTTATACTACAAGCTTAGTGGTCAACCTATATTTATAAAGGTCAGTCTTAACACTTCATCAACGTTTCCTTAATATTGATGTTAGTAATCTTTATTTGAAGTTTGTATTGGGTCAAGGATTTTACTTCAGCTTTTTATATGGAGTTGGGTAGAGTTTCATTTGAATATAATGTCTAGGTCACATTGGTTCTCTAATGTTCTATATGTATATGATTATTACTTTTCAAATAAGTCAGATTCGTAGTATTCATCCTAATTTAAATATTATTAGTTACATCTTGTACTTTTGAATCTTTTTCTACTCTTACATTTACATGGATCTAATGTTGGATTAATTTTAAATGACTTTTGACTTATATTTAATGAGATTTTCCAATGTTGTAATTGCATATTTAAAAGAATAGCATATTATTCATTTTTTAGATCGCCAGATTTTCAATCGATTATTTCTATGGGTTATTTTTAGTCATAGTTATTGTGAGGGAAATTTTCTTAGAAGATATGTACTATACCAATGGTATGCCTTTTTTCAAAGTTTTTGGGATAAGTATTGTATTGGGTAAGGGTTTCTTATGTCTTTTACCATATTATAATTTCTTCTATATCAACTGAAGGTGATTACATATACACATATATTTTTCATGAATTGGGATAGTGACCTAATTGAAATTAGGAATTTTCTAGATAGTTAAGTATCCTTGTCCATGTTAGTTTTGTAAATGAGGAATTCGCCACCACCTAAGTGGGTCTAAATTGATTATGCCAGAACATTCAATAAACAATCCTTCCTTAGACACATCATCTCATTTCCACTTACAAGGTGATCATTATCCTCTATTATTGTTTCATCAGGTAAACTTTTTGTAAATTATTTTCACCCTAGTTTTTTTACGTTCGTGATTTTTTTGGGTACTCAACTTGGGGATTATCAAATGTTAAAATATTTGCATAGTACATAACACATTAGGGTTTATGCTATTTATACATTATATTTTTTTTCTACTAGAACTTGTTTATGGGTGTTCCAAGTTAAAGACATATTATAGGGTACTTTACCCATTTGGTGATTGTGGTGTTCCAAGAGCCAAAATCTACAAACACACACACATACATATACATATATATATATATATACATATATACGTATATATACATATATACATATATATACATATATACATACATATATATATACATATATATATATATATATTCAAACATTCCTTCATCAACAATTAGTCCAAGCGTGGATAAGATCTCCAAAAGCTACTAGTTGAGAAATAGGTGTTTTATAAAAGCTCAAAAGGGAGGTGAATAGAGTAACTCCTATTTTATGCAAAGTAAAACACAAGGCAGGTTAATTGCAACTTGTTTAAAAATATATTTTAGAGGAAAGAGTAAAGTAAGTAATCAAGTTGGAAAACACATAAGTCACAAGATGTTGAGTGTTACCTACTTAAATATCTTCAAGTATTATCTTTTCTATATCAATTTCCATGTAAGATTTTCAACCTTCATTTTACTATCTTTTCTATATCGATACAAAATACAAAATTACCAGTGTTTTTTATTGATCAAGACTAACATCCTTTTTATATCAAGGATAAATATCATCTTCTTAGCAAGACTCAAAAAGACAACCCTCTTTTGGAGAAGTTCACAATTTACCTCCATCACATTTAAATGCATCCTTGTCACAAGGAGTTGAACAAATGAAACTTTGCTTCGATGAGCAGCACAAAGACCAAACCAAACATTAAAAAAGAAGGGAAGAGATAAAGTATAACTCTTCTCACACATATTTCACAATAGAAGCACTAATGAACAAGTGATGATCAACTTCATATAGGTTTAAGAAAGGCTATATTTTAAGAAGTGGGACCGATGATTGAGCTAAAGCTTAGGCTAGTTTTAAGGCAACTAGAGATAGCAATGTGATAATCTAAACTTGTGACGATAGCATGTAGTTGGCTTGATCAAGTGTATTCTAAGTATACATAAGGCCCTCCTATATACAAGAAACACTTAAGAATGTCTAAGATAGTTATTGGGAGTATTTAGGATGTGTCCAATGAGAAATTAGTCATTATAGGATATCTGGGAGGGATCAAAATGACAAACTGTGCACTAACGAAAAGTATGGATAGATATCCTTGATTGAAAAGATTTTAACTAATATGCATCTCAACCAAGACTAACAAGACCCCCTTTGCTATAAGGGTTATGTCTTAGTAGATCTAAAGTTTGACCAAGATTGATATTGGTTGAAAAGAAGTACAACTAAAAAACACTTTGTCGCAATAAGTCCTAAATTTTAAAAATTGGCTCAAATGAATATGGAAAAATATATATACCTATCCTATAGGGTGTATAGAGGTATAAAACTAGGTTTAGGATGGTTTTGAATCGTTCATCTCTTGTTCTTACATCATTCCTATCAATTTGTACAATTTTCACCTATGCAAGACATCATCTAGGTACAACTCAATGTACAAGCAATTAGACACACTAATAATTGCACATTGTTTGCCTTCAAATCATGTCTAAGTTCATTGATCACGTGAAACACTTAATTCACACATTAAGAATACAAATGGGAAATATTTTCATCATAAAAAATTAGAGTGTGACATGTTCAAAAAGGAAACAATCTTTCCCTTTTTGATGATGAAGAATGGCTACATAAGATAAATTTGAGATAGCAAAAACTGAGAGCATCATACTTTTGAATTTCTATAGAATAATAAAATGTATATCTCCTGGAAATTTCTAATCCCTTTTTCAAAGTCAAAAAGGTAGACATACTTCCCCATACCCCCCCTGAAGGAGTTACTCCCCCTCAAAAATATAATCACATGGAGGGGAAGCCTCATACCCAAAATTTACCAAGTGAATACCATATGAAGGTAACAATTTAAACAATAGGGAAAGAATTTAAAAATTCCACAATTAGAGCAAGAAACATGTGTAGATATGTCCCAATATGAATGAGTGGTATGTAACGTCCTTCATGATAAAGAGATATCGTTAAGCACTTCGACACAATCATCAAATAATATCTAGAACAAAATGATATAGAGAAGCCATTAAGGACGTAATCTAACAAAAATAGCAAGATAAATCACATGATTTGAGCTTCCCCTTAATATAATACTAATTAAAGTTGAGCTCAAATCAAGAAACTAACCACTAACATAAACATATCCATTAAAGAAACTAACCACTAACATAAAGATATCCATTAAAGAAACTAACCACATGTAAACTAAATCATTTCAAACCTAAACGACCAAATAAACATGTAGTAAACTGACTTTATATACCAATATTAAGGTAGCCAAATTAAATTTTGACTTTCAGTATTTTGATCAAACTCTATTTTGATTTAACTACATTTTGATCAAGAAGTGGTCTACTAGAAAAATTAACCCAAAATATAAAGAACTCTACCAAATGTTTCACATTAAATAGCAATAGAAAAAAACATCCATTAATAGTAAAGATAAACTAATTTAAATCTAGTAATACATCTTATAATCAGATAGATATCCAATGAATCTCATGATCATACAACACCTCCTCTACAGAAAGGTTCTTGGTACCCAAACCATATTGTTGTCACTATTTGTCTTAAAAGGGCATGAGAAAGCATAGTGACCAAATATTCAATAAGAAAATAATATAACATGGTTGATGGAGAAAATTTAACTAGAATTTATGTGAAATATATAGGTCCTTGCTTCTTCTTCTTCTCCCAATTTCATTTCTTAGAATATAACCAAGAGAACTAGTCCCTACTTGACCATTGTGAGAATGCAATATATTTTTCAACATATTTCTACTATCTAAAAATTCATTGAAAGATCTTTTAACATATTAATTTTCCTTTGCAAGCGTCAATGAGTGCTTAGTAGTATAAATTAAAGATATTCTAGTATTATCAATGTTAACTTCAAGCATATAAATTTATCATAACTCATCATTCACTTCAAGAATAAGATCATAATGGAAATGTGAGAAACTAATACGTTGTTTCTCCATATAAATCATTTTATCTAAAAGAATATATACTTGAGTTTGCAAGGAATTGTTTTAAGAGACAAGATCAGCTATTTTTTTATTTCTACTTGCATATTGGTCATTTAGCTCATCTACATTCAAAGAATCAACAATAGTAGAGAATTTTGTTTTTCCTATAATTTTCAAATTTTTCTGATGTGAGTTCAAAAAGTTCAGTAAGGTCATCTTTGGAAAATGTTAAGAGAGATATCTCACTATCATCACTTTGTGCACCTTCTTCTTCTTTTTCATCATTTTTATTATGTTCAAAGATTTGGCATTTAACTACACGGTGACAAACTTCATCATCATTTGATCCCATATTTGAAGAGCAATCTCAAGAAGCATGATATATATTCTTCTTTTTGTCCTTGTAATTCTTCAACTTCTTCCTATTATTCTTTTTTAATTTACGGCATTCATACTTCCAATGTACCTTTTCCATGCAAGCACACCGTAGAGAATAATCTATAATTTTTGTTATAAGAAAAACTTAACTTCTTACGTTTGTATCTATTTTCTTCCTCAGTACTAGATTTGCCACTTGGTGAATAAGATGGTTGTTTTGACATTCTTGCTTTGAGGGTTGTTATCATTTTCTTAGCTTTGTTCTCTTCATCTTCCAGTTCACCTTATCGGATATTGACTTCATAAGTCTCTAAGTTACTTATAAATTTTTCAAAATGCAAAGTAGAAAGATCCAAATATTCTTAATATTCTTCTATGGCAATAATTTCATGTTCATACTTAGTGATTAGAGAAGATAAATAAAATATTTGTAATAGTCTCATGATCTTCTATATTCTTTCCAAGGGATTTCATTGCTTTTATAATAGAAGTAAACCTAGGGTACAATTTAGAAATAATTTCACACTTTTTCATATGAAATAACTCTAGTTTATGATTGAACATATAAATTTTAGTATCATTTACTTGATTGGTTCTTTCATGAATAATAGAAAATTTTCTCTGAATATCATAAGAAGATGCACAATACCAAATTCTATTAAACTCATTAGGAGATAGGAATGAATATAAATTAGTTATGACTTTAGCATTCAGTGTAGCATTTTTTAATGTAGCAACATCCCATTGTTTAAGCCCCATTTTTTTACACAAGCATGGTATAACGACCATCTTCTGAAAGTTAAATCTAATACCTTGAATGAATAGCCTTACACACCCTATATAATATGTGTAGTGGGAGTCATCAAAGAGGATTGGATGGTTGATATTCACACCTTCTAGCTGAATTGCCCAAGAGATTGTCCCCCATATTCAAGACTTGTTAAAGCGTCTTGAAGCCTTGGTCTGATACCAATTGAATGTTCTAGATGGAGAGGTGAATAGAGAAATTGTAACATACCCAAACCTCGATATCTAATCTAATACTCCTTCCTCCTTTCTTATGCCTTTTTTTATTATTTTTATGTGATTCCATTTTTCATAAATTAGATTAAATAGGAGAAGTTAGAGCTGAGAAAATATAACAATTTAACAAATAACCTTCGATGTGGTGTTAATGAATAAGTAATTAATTAGGTCTTCAATTGGGGAGTTAATGATACAAACTCATAAATTAATTAACCTTGACCCAAAATTGATACTCTAAAATAATTCCAAGTCTAATTGGTAAAAGGAAAAAATAACTATCATTTAAGAAATACATTAAATGTATCAATAAAAATACTTAACTTACAAATAATAAATGAATTACCAAATAAATTCAAAAGACTAATCTAACAATAGAATTGGGGTTCTCTCACCTTGTTTAGTCTATGGGCAAAATTTCAAGTTAATTAAAGATTATTTATCGTCTCAATTCTATTGATTGAATCTACAAACATTTTTACATATAAATATTTAAAATCTCATTTAAGGCTAATGTTCCGTTAAGTGTTTTTCCTATAAACACGCACCCCTAGTAGTGTCGTTACTATCAATCTTTCCCATTGGGTTGCCGCAAACTCTAAAAATTGACTCGTTACCGTTCCCTTATATCTCCTCCCTTGCCATTCTGTTCTTTCTCCACCATCTTCTTCTCGTCCTCTATCCAACATCTACTCAGGCATACGAAACTTCTTACACTCAGGCTCTATGACGAACTACACTGACGGCGCCTCCTCTTTCTTTTTCTTCAATACCATTTCCGTTCTTCACATCCTTTCCACAGCTCGACACCCTGGTCATTGATTGTCTTCCATTCCCTCCTGCAGCATCCGCTGCCGATTCAATATGAATGCTGCTCCTCATTCTCCTTGCACCAGCAGGTGGAAGGCAGAGAGCCACAGTCATAGCTGCAATGTCGTCGGTGGCTCTAGCAGCCACTACGGGCCACCACCACTATCACCAGTGGCGGAGCCACTTATAGGCCAGGTGAGACATGTGTTAAATACCTTTTAGTGTGGTCCAAAATAAATACAATATTAAATAACAACAATTTCCATAAAAGGATGCATCTGTCGGAGATGAGATGGATTTTCATAACCAACATGCCTCTTCATGGTGGATAAAGAGGCTTTATGATTTATTTATTATATATAGGATGGTCCTCTCTCTATGAGTATCTATCTGTAACCGACTCCATCCATCGGTGAACCCACCATGAGGGAGAAACTGTTACGACCTCACCTTCCGGTAAATCCCAATTAAAGGAGACTGAGAGGTCGAAGCCGCACACATTATTTCCGGATCAAAATTTCGACAATTAACCGAGAACAATTATTAAATTTTAACAGATTATACTGGAAAATTGTAAGAAAATAAACGTTTGCATACCTTTTTGAAAGATTGGATTTCTAAACCTCTATCCACACTGGAACTAATCTAACTATTACCTCCTTGTTCTTTAATTCATGTATTTCATAATATGATGTTTTACTGTTTGTCCTTTTAGTTTTTGTACCTAAAACATCGACAAACAAAACGTCGGTCAGCACAAAGCTGGTATGTGGGGGAAAATAATAATCATGCAATTATTCATAACAATGTATTGCAGCCAATTACCATTTAACAAATAATTTTACATTTTAAATATAATTGTACGATCCATTCATACCTTATCCTCTGCGTTGTCCCTGTAGTGGACCTCGATACTACTTTCCTTACAATAGATCCCCATTAAACCCCTCATGGTCCCACCCATAGCTGAACCAGTTTCTAGGGTTGAGTCACATGGCACTACCCTTAGATAGCCCACTCCTTAACTCATGGCATGCTAAAGAGTCTCATGGCACTACACTTGGGTAGCCCAATTTCTAACTCATGATAACCTAGACTTTACTCTAGGTTACCCCTTTTTATCCTTTACAAGCCAGATAGGTGGATTCGGATCTAAGCCAGTTATATGTACATTAATAGTGATAATCATAGTCACTTTATAGTTGCAGGAAATAAAAGTCATCCAAGCAATTTATTTCAAACAACCGATTAAATCTCTGAGAATCATCGTGAAATTAATGCGGTTATTCATAAATGTAACCACATACCTTTGATTGCAGATTTCGAGACAGAAACAAATATGTAGGGAAATCCAATCAAGCAAGCAAAGATGAATAGAAATCCTGAAATAAAAGTACAAGTTTCCTTTTATCAAAACTTATCCAATTTCATCTTATTCCTTAGGATTTCTATTCCAATTTTAGGGTTTCCTTTGAAATTAGGGTTTTGTCTCCACTTTTAACATTATGAACCCTAATTCATCAAATCTACTTAAAATCTTTAAATATTCTCATTTTAATATTTCTAACAGTCTTAGAATCATCATATAGTAATTCACTTCCTTAATCTGAAATAAATAAGGTTTTTCCCCTAAATTAGGGTTTCAATAAATATTATCCTTTATTTAATGATTAAAACCCTAAATTAGCCAGCTTTGTATTCAACACGGATAAAAACTTTATCTTAATAATCAACAGGTTAATACCTTTCAAATTAACCTATTGATTCACCAAGATTCACCATTTATATCCAATTAGGGTTTCTAATTACCCTTTAATACATTTTCTAACAAATTAAAGCACTTTTGCAAAACGAAATAAAATCAGGTTACCAAATTATTTTTATCAGGTTCCTTATATTTTTCTACGCAACTTTCATATATAAAGTTTTTCCATCAGAGATTCCTAGCTATTCCTATGATTTTAGCAAGGAAAAACCTTTTTCTATAATTTCAGTTAGAGATAAAGAATTACCAAAATTCTTGGGTTGTTCGGTCGGTACGCCAATAGTCCACGTCTTGATATGATGCTCCGCGTCAATTGTACCCACTAGCGGTGTGCGCCTCCTCTGTCGATCGTCGATTCTCGATCTAACGCTCTGTGTTAGTGAGTGACTTTCACTTAACCGGCCGCCACCTAGCACCGTTAGATCCTCGTGTGGATCACGGTGATCCCTGATTGAATGAGGACTATATGTCATCTTCCTCCCTTCCTTGTTGCTCGATCCATGGCAGAGCGAGGTGGAACCCTCTCCGGAGAGAGTTCGATTGAGAGAGATATATATATAAGACCTAAGAGATGGCCGATCGAGAGCACTAGGGTGTGAGGTATTGAACAAGGGTCTGTATATAGGACTAGGGGGGACTCTTCTAGGGTTTCTATACCTACTGCCACCCTAGCTTTTGGCTCAATTAGGCATTTGGCCTAGAAGCTTCCAACGACCACTAAACCAGGGTTGCGATAGTTCGGGGTCCCCTCCTGATCTCAATGGAAGTGTTTCTAAGATTGCACATCCATTAAATCATGAGAAAAATGATGGGGAAAATCCCCCTGTAACTGTGCTACAGTCTGTGTCCCATTGGGACTTTGACGATGAGCCAGGTCGGTTGGATCAAGATCCAACGGCCACTATCATCTGCGCTCAATCAAAAAGGGAAATATTTCCTAAATTTCAACATAAAATCATATTTTGAGGATAACTTGAAAAAGCAATAACTCCCAAATTAGAACTCCTTTTTAATTCAAATTTTAAGGGAACCTCGTTTATGCTTTTATCTTTCATCTTGAAAATTTGGGATCATTATATCAAGGAAACAGTTCCTTTTCTTTAGTTGCAAGAAAACACCTATTTTTTCATATTTTCCACATAATTTCTATTTATTTTGCTATTATATTATTATCTTGAGTTCCTTGAACCCCAAGGAACCTTCATATTTCAAAATTATATTTTGGAAAATATTCCTTAGCCTTTTATTCTTATTTTAATTATTTTCTTATGTATTCCTTTATCCAATTGAATTCCTTTTTCATTTCTTTTTTCTTTTACTTTCAATTGGGCTCAATGGCCAATAAGGACCATTAAGAAAACACACAAGGCTATCATACACAAAATTCATTCAAATCAACTCATCAAATCAACCATTGATTTCATTTATCTTTTAAAAAGAGATTTACAAATCTCCTTACATTCTTTAGAAAATGGGGTTATAACATCCTCCCCTCCTTATAGGAATTTTGCCCCCAAAATTCAACAATCAAGCAAACAAATTAAGATATGCCTTTTCCATGTCCGTCATTAGCTCCCATGTGGCTTCATCCTCTCCATGGTGCTTCCAAAGAACCTTTACCATCTCTATATTCTTATTTCTGATCTCTTTCACCTTGGTATCTAGAATCCACAAAGGCAACTCACGATAAGTTAGCTTCCCTTGAAGCTCAATGGGTTCAATGCTCAGCACATGGCTCGGATCTTGCACATATCACTTCAGATTGGACACGTGAAATACATCATGCATCATACTATATTGAGGGGGTAATGCCAATCTATATGCGGCTTCACCAATCTGTTCTAATACTTCAAACGGACCCACGTATCGGGGACTCAACTTTCCTCTATTCTTAGCTATAGCTCGGAGCGGTTGGATTTTCAGAAAAACATGCTCTCCCACAGTGAAATGCACGTCAGTCTGCTTCGCATCAGCATATGACTTCTATCGATCCTGGTCTCTCTTTAGCCTTTGCCTGATAAAAGCGACTTTATCAGCATACACTTGGAGTTCATCTGACCTCAATAAGGCCCTTTCACCAACATCATCCCAGTGAAGTGGTGACCGACACGGTCTCCCATACAGAGCTTCATACGGAGGCATACCAATACTGGCTTGGTAACTATTGTTGTAGGAAAACTCAGCTAATGGTAAGTATTGCTCCCATGATCCACCCCAATCGAGAACACAAGCTCTCAACAGATCCTCTAAGGCCTGGATTTTCCTTTCCGACTGACCATCTATCTGAGGGTGATATGTAGTACTGAACTTCAACCTTGTACCTAGTTCCTCTTGAACTTGCTTCCATAGTTTGGAAGTAAACTTTGGGTCGACGTCAGAGATGATGGAACCAGGTATGCCATGCAAACACACTATCTCTCTAATATACAACTCAGCTAAATCTGACACCTTGGCAGTGGTCTTCAGGGCAAGGAAGTATGCTGACTTGGTAAGGTGATCTACCACAACCCATATAGCATCATGACCTTTCTTAGTTCGAGGTAGACCCACCAAAAAATCCATGGTGATCTGCTCCCATTTCCATTCTGGAATCTCTATAGACTGTAATAGTTCACCGTGTCATTGGTGTTCAGCCTTCATCATTTGGCATGTAAGACAGCTGGCCACATATGCTGCAATATCTCTCTTCATTCCTGGCCACCAGAAAAACCTCTGCAGGTCCTTAAACATCTTAGTAGTTCCTATATGCATCGTGTATTTAGAACCATGAGCCTCTTGTAGGATATGTTCCTTCAACGGAGATTCATTTGGGACCCATATACGATTCTTGAATCTGATCCCTCCGTCTATTCCCAATGAAAGACGGGTCTGTGGCTTCTTCATCAGACCATTCATCTTGTCAAGTTCTCCACTGGTCAACTGGGCTGCTACAATCTCACTCAACAATTCCAAATGTATCTGGATGTTGGTCAAACTAACTTGATCATCAAACGGTTGAGGAGACCATTCTACCAGCTCTTCTAAACTCTTCCACTGATTGGATAAGATAGCTGCACACCTGAGCTATTTCCGACTCAAAGTATCTGCTACGACATTCACCTTTCCTGGATGATAAGCAATGGTGAGGTCGTAATCCTTCATGTACTCCATCCATCGTCGTTGTCGTAGGTTCAGGTCTTTCTTTGTCAGAGGGTATTTCAGGCTCTTATGGTCGGTGAAGATTTCGAAAGTAGCACCATACAGGTAATGTCGCCAAATCTTCAATGCATGGATGATCGTGACTAGCTCTAAGTCATGTGTCGGGTAATTCACCTCATTGGGCTTGAGTTTTCAGGAGGCATATGCAACCACATGCCGATTTTGTTCCAACACACAGCCAAGTCCCATTTTTGATGCATCGGTGAAAATCATGAAACCGTTGTAGCCTGATGGTAGAGTCAAAACTGGTGTAGTGGCCAACTTCTCCTTTAGCTCCTAGAAACGAGCTTCACACACATCAGACCATACAAACTTCACATCTTTCCAGGACAACATGGTCAAAGGCAGGGCAGTTTTTGAGAAATCCTTGATGAAATGTCGATAGTATCCGGCTAACCCCAAGAAGCTTCGGATCTTGGAGGGGTTCTTTGGTGCAGGCCAGTATCGTACTGCCGACACTTTAGCTGAATCCACGACAATCATTCCTCCTGAGATGATGTGTCTGAGGAACATGACTCGGTCTATCCAAAACTCACATTTAGAGAATTTCCCATAAAACTTCTGCTTTCTCAAGATATCAAGGACTTTACTTAGGTGGTCTCGGTGTTAATCTATGTCATCTGAATAAACTAGTATGTCATCTATGAACACTATGGCAAACGAGTCAAGGAAGGGCTGGAACACACTGTTCATAAGGTTCATGAAAACACTGGGTGCATTGGACAACCCAAAAGGCATAATCACAAACTCATAATGGCCATAACGGGTTCGAAAAGTTGTTTTTAGGATGTCCTCACTCTTAAATCTCAACTGGTGGTAACCCGATCTCAAGTCGATCTTAGAAAAGACTCGAGCTGACTTTAACTGGTCAAACAAGTCATCTATCTGGGGTAAAGGGTATTTGTTCTTAATGGTATCCTGGTTGATCATCCGGTAGTCTGTGCACACTCGGAGTGAATCATCCTTTTTCTTTACAAAAAGGACCGGTGCTCCCCATGGTGATGTGCTAGGGCGGATAAAACCCTTGTCTAGAAATTCCTGTAATTGTTTCTTCAACTCGAGCAACTTAGCAGGGGCCATTCTATATGGTGCTCATGAGATAGGGCTTATGCCAGGAGCTAGCTCTATGGAAAAATCTACCTCTCTCTTGGGAGGAATCCCAGGAAGATTATCAGGAAAAACATTTGCATAGCTCCTAACTACCTCTATTTCCTCTAATGGTTGCACCATGGGTTCTGGCTCGGTAACTACTGCCAGGAAAGCTCGACAACCTTTACTCATCATTCGCTCTGCTTTCAAAGTTGACACATATAGGCTGGTGGTGGCATATTTCCTACTCCTAATGACAAAAGGTGGGTGACCTAGTTTCTTAATGATCACTTTCTTCTCCCTACAGTCAATATTGGCCCGATAAGTATAAAGCCAATCCATACCAATGATCACATCAAAGTCATTCATATTAAGAAGGATAAATTCTGTAGAAAACTCATGATCTCGGTATCTCACAGGTATCACCGGAGTTTTCAAAAGAGATGTAAAGATCCGACCACTCAGGGTTGTAACATCTAAGACATACCCTAAATCCTTGATATCCAAACAAAGCATAGTTGCAAGATTTCTCGAAATGAAAGTATTAGTAGATCGAGAGTCAAACAAAGCTTTTACATTATGTCCCATGACTTCAAGCATGCCTACATTGGTTTTCACCATACATTAGACCAGTACATGCTTAAACTTAAAACATAAAAGAAAACTCTAAGGGTTATTACCCTCGATCAACCGATTAGCATTAGCTTGAGCTTCCTCATTATCAATGGAAAACACTCGAGCTTGTCTTCTCTCTCCAACAGGTGGGGCTACAGCTATAGGTGGGGTTGCCACAGGTGGAGATGCTACTGGTGGGGCTGCCACTTGTCCTGGTCCTCTCAGATCTGGCAGAGGACAAACATATTGCAAGTGTCCTTCTTGGTGGCATCGAAAGCACATCTTCTTCTTGTAGCGGCACTCACCGGCGTGCCCCTTTCCGCAAGTGCAGCAAGGAGGTCAGTTATTCTCTTGATCGGGTTTCCCTTTTCCTCCATGTCTTCCCTTAGCTTGATGATGTCCTTGACCCTTCTTGTGGTTGTTCCTCTGGCTTGGGCTCCTTCAGTGAAACCCAAAGACCCCTTGGGTAGAAACTGGGCAGGAATCACATTCTTCTCCATGTCTAAAGCAGTGTTGTAGGCTTCGGCGAAGGTTTTAGGTTTTCTTGCCATCACATGGGGCTTGATGGCAGGGTGAAGACGCTCTATGAAGTGATCCACCCTTCTTTCCTCATCCATCTTGTACCCAAAATGCTCTAGGATTCGAAACTTGCGCCCGAAGTCTGCCACCGAGGAGTTTCCTTGAGTCATGTTGGTGAACTCCCTTTCCTTTTCCTTCTTAGCTGAGACGAGGACGAATCTGGCGGTGAAGATTGTCTTGAAGTCAGCCATTGCCATAGGTTCCTCTTTCAGATCTCGGCCTAAGATGTGTGTCTCCCACCATATCTTGGCTGCTCCTTCCAGAAGGTGAGCAGCAAAGAGGACCTTCTTGCTCGGCTGTACCTCAAGCATGCAGAATCCATTCTCGACTACAAGCAGCCAAGCTTCCACCTTGTCGACTACCTCTATCTTATCTTCTCCCCAGAACTTCTCGATGTTCAACTTGACGAAGTCCAGGATGGTGGCTCCCAAACAAGGGCGAACAGGAAGCAGCTCGCCATTTTCACCTCTAGCTAAGTCTCAGAGGGCCAAGGAACTAATGGCCTCTGTCAGCTTTTTCTGTTATTCCATCCACAAAGCATCAAGGGGGTGGATCATCATGGTCGGTTCTGGACCACCAGCTTGTTCCTCTTCCATATGGTCCATCTCCTCGTACACATGTTTCTTTTCATACCCTTGGTTCTGTTCTTGATCAAGATTGTTGAAGGGTATCGGGTCAGGGTTAGGGACCTCATGAGTGGTTTCTTTGGGTCTCTTCCTCTACTTAGAGGATTCACCATCATGGTTTCTCTTTCTCTTCTTTGAAGACCTCTTTCCCTTGCGGGGAGGCCAACCACTCTTAGTTGGGTTCCCAATGCCCTCGGGAATAGCAACCGTCTTTGTATGGGCCATCTACATAAGCATAACAAACAAACCTATAGTTTATATTTAAACTAATTATACTTATGTCAATGATATCTCATTATGTACCTTTTATTAATTTGATGGAGGATTCCTTAATCCTAAACTTACTTACCCATACCACATGAGGGTGGGGAAGAGAGAGAAAAACCCTAACTCTTAAAATCCTTAATAGAATGTGTGATGAGAAGGGATGAATAAGATGAGAAAGTCCTAAAGGTATCTTATTTCTAATCATACCCTAAGACTTTGTCTAGGTAGTCACACGGATCTGGGAGTCCTCGTATTCCACCTAGTGGTGCAGAGGAAAATATTGCCAGCCCGCAGTCATGATCCTTTTCTAGATACATTGGTCTTTTGGATAATCCTCTAATAACTCCCTTGGGTTCTATAGAGTTTGTAAAATTTAATAAATATTAATGGTTAAGTGAGGAACCTTGGCTCTGATACCAAATGTTATGACCCCACATTCTGGTAACCCCCAATTAAGGGAGACCGAGAGGTCGAAGCCGCACACATTATTTCCGGATCAAAATTTTGGCAATTATCTGAGAACAATTATTAAATTTTAACAGATTATACTGGAAAATTGTAAGAAAATAAACTTTTGCATACCTTTTTGAAAGATTGGATTTCTAAACCTCTATCCACACTAGAACTAATCTAACTATTACCTCCTTGTTCTTTAATTCATGTATTTCATAATATGACGTTTTACTGTTTGTCCTTTTGGTTTTTGTACCTAAAACATCGACAAACAAAACGTCGGTCGGCACAAAGCTGGTATATGGGGGAAAATAATAATCATGCAATTATTCATAACAATGTATTGCGGCCAATTACCATTTAACAAACAATTTTATATTTTAAATATAATTGTGCGATCCATTCATACCTTATCCTCTGCGTTGTCCCTACAGTGGACCTGGATACTACTTTCCTTACAATAGATCCCCATTAAACCCCTCATGGTCCCACCCATAGGTGAACCAATTTCTAGGGTTGAGTCACATGGCACTACCCTTAGATAGCCCACTCCTTAACTCATGGCATGCTAAAGAGTCTCATGGCACTACACTTGGGTAGCCCAATTTCTAACTCATGATAACCTAGACTTTACTCTAGGTTACCCCTTTTTATCCTTTACAAGCCATAGAGGTGGATTCGGATCTAAGCCAGTTATATGTACATTAATAGTAATAATCATAGTCACTTTATAGTTGCAGGAAATAAAAGTCATCCAAGCAATTTATTTCAAACAACCGATTAAATCTTTGAGAATCATCGTGAAACTAATGCGGTTATTCATAAATGTAACCACATACCTTTGATTGCAGATTTTGAGACAGAAACAAATATGTAGGGAAATCCAATCAAGCAAGCAAAGATGAATAGAAATCCTGAAATAAAAGTAAAAGTTTCCTTTTATCAAAACTTATCCAATTTCATCTTATTCCTTAGGATTTCTATTCCAATTTTAGGGTTTCCTTTGAAATTAGGGTTTTGTCTCCACTTTTAACATTATGAACCCTAATTCATCAAATCTACTTAAAATCTTTAAATATTCTCATTTTAATATTCCTAACAGTCTTAGGATCATCATATAGTAATTCACTTCCTTAATCTGAAATAAACAAGGTTTTTCCCCTTCTTTTCCCCTATATTAGGGTTTCAATAAATATTATCCTTTATTTAATGATTAAAACCCTAAATTAGCCAACTTTGTATTCAACACGGATAAAAACTCTATCTTAATAATCAACAGGTTAATACCTTTCAAATTAACCTATTGATTCACCAAGATTCACCCTTTATATCCAATTAGGGTTTCTAATTACCCTTTAATACATTTTATAACAAATTAAAGCACTTTTGGAAAACGAAATAAAATCAGGTCACCAAATTATTTTTATCAGGTTCCTTGTATTTTTCTACGCAACTTTCATATATAAAGTTTTTCCATCAGAGATTCCTAGCTATTCCTATGATTTTAGCAAGGAAAAACCTTTTTCTATAATTTCAGTTAGAGATAAAGAATTACCAAAATTCTTGGGTTGTTCGATTGGTGCGCCAATAGTCCACATCTTGATCTGATGCTCTGTGTCAGTTGTCCCCACTACCGGCACACACCTCCTCTGTCGATCGTCTATTCTCGATCTAATGCTCCGCGTTAGTGAGCGACTTTCACTTAACCGGTTGCCCCCTAGTGCCGTTAGATCCTCAAGTGGATCACGGTGATCCCTGATCGAACGATGGTTGTATGTCATCTTCCTCCCTACCTTTCTTCTCGAGCCATGGCAGAGCGAGGTGGAGCCCTCGCCGGAGAGAGTTCGATCGAGACAGAGAGAGACAGAGATCTAAGACCTAAGAGATGGCCTTTCGAGAGCGCTAGGGTGTGAGGTATCGAACGAGGGTCTTTATATAGGACTAGGGGGGCTCTTCTAGGGTTTCTATACCTACTGCAGCCCTAGCTTTTGGCCCAATTGGGCGTTTGGCCTAGAAGCTTCCAACGACCACTAAACCAGGGTTGTGATGGTTCGGGGTCCCCTCCTGATCTTAATGGAAGTGTTTCCAAGATTGCACATCCATTAAATCGTGAGAAAAATGATGGGGAAAATCCCCCCTGTACCCGAGCTACAGTCCGCATCCCATTGGGACTTTGACAATGAGTCAGTTGGATCAAGATCCAATGGCCACTATCATCCGCACTCAATCAAAAAGGGAAATATTTCCTAAATTCCAAATTAAAATCCTATTTTGAGGATAACTTGAAAAAGAAATAACTACCAAATTAGAACTCCATTTTAATTCAAATTTTAAGGGAACCTCATTTATGCTTTTATCTTTCATTTTGCAAAATTTGGGATCATTATCTCAAGGAAACGGTTCCTTTTCTTTAGTTGCAAGAAAACACCTATTTATTCATATTTTCCACATAATTTCTATTTCGTTTTCTATTATATTATTATCTTGAGTTCCTTGAACCCCAAGGAATCTTCATATTTCGAAGTTATATTTTGGAAAATATTCCTTAGCCTTTTATTCTTCTTTTATTTATTTTCTTATGTATTCCTTTATCCAATTGAATTCATTTTTCATTTCTTTTTTCGTTTTCTTCCAATTGGGCTCAATGGCCAATAAGGACCATTAAGAAAACACACAAGGCTATCATACACGAAATTCATTCAAATCAACTCATCAAATCAACCATAGATTTCATTTATCTTTTAAAAAGAGATTTACAAATCTCCTTACATGCTTTAGAAAATGGGATTTTAATAGAAACACATTCCTCTTCACTTACATTTCCGCTTGGAGAACGCTCGCTCGTGTCTGGGAACGCTCCTCATCTTCTCCTTCGTTGGGATGTGGCCCTTGTTTCTACACACCATTATTCTGGACCTATATTCATGGAGGCTTCTTCTTGTATGTCCCTCCCACAATGGTATCTGAGCACGGTTATTAAAACAGATGTCACCTCTATTAAATTTTATGAAATGTCTTTCTCAAGTTATTGAGGTGTTTTCCGTTGTTTTTTCAATACGGAACTGTCTCTAATGTATTTTCCCAGAACATGACGAGTTGTAAATTCGGCAGTTGTAATGTTCCATGACAAAAAATCCTTGTACCATGTGTAAATAATTCTATTGGTCATGATTTTATCGTATTTTCAGATCACGTATTCTGGAATCATTGTATCCCCATCACGAAAAGAAGGAATTGCTCGCTTCATGCCTAAATAACATCATAAGTGCATTAACATATATCCCCATGTTGTTCATAAAAGGATATTGACTGGAATTTATATAGTGATCAACGTTCGGTCATGAATGCTTGTTAATTTTAAGAGTAGTTTCTTTTAATCTACTACATCAATTATCGTTTTTTGGTATAAACGATGATATATGTTCTTTTAAAATCGCATAAACCAGTTTCTTAGTGATACTTGCCCACTGACTGCATAATTTACTCCTCTAATTTTATTTTGGATTACTTTTTGCTGATTGCGGAAGTCCTTCATGTTAAATGTGGAATCTTTTTTGGTTTATACTATGGTTCACTCATACTGATAGATCTTAGTATGAAACCTGGTATTATTTGTTTCACTAAATAATTGATGGAATCAAGTATGAATATGGAATTTGCATTGTTCTCCAGATGGTTGAGAACACATGTGTAGTTATAATGTTATTTTTATAAGATACCACAGTATGTGCTTAATTTAAGAATGAATAATAACCAATGGTTTATCATTTTTTTTGGCATTAAGCATGATGTGACAACAAACATGTCTTTAGATACATAAAATATTTTTTCCAAAGATAAAGTATTTCATTATTCTAATACATGTGTTTTTTTTTATGTGGATGTGATCCACATATATCTAATTCCACTTTGTGTTACATATTTATCCAAAGATAATGATGTGATGACTATTGGAATTAGCAGATAAAAGTAAATAAAGTAGACCTCAAAATTTACTTTTATATTTTAGTTGTGGTTTTAATATGAAATTTTTACTATTGTGTTATTTCCTCATCCTTGTATGGTGAAAATAACAATATTCCTACTTTCAACAGTTCAAACTTTAATGAATGGAAAGAAAAAATCATATTTACATTATGTTGTATGGACTTAGACTTAGCTTTCTGAATGGAAAAGCCACAACCACTAACAGAGGAAAGTACCACTACTGAAAAGGCCAATTATGATAAGTGGGAACATTCTAATAGGGTTAGTTAGTTTCTTATGCAAGCAAACATGGGAAAACATATTAGATGGTCCATTCCCACTTCTGAATTGGAAAAAGATTTTCTAAAGGCAGTGGAGGAACAATATGTTTCTTCTAGTAAGTCTAGGGCCAGCACCTTAATGGCCAAGATGTGCTCTATGAAGTACAATGGTTCTTGTGGGATCCGTGAACACATTATGGAGATGAGAGATATTGTTGCATAACTCAATGAGATGGAGTTATCCATCTCTGATGCATTTCTTGCTCATTTCATTTTAACCTCCTTGCCTAGCCAGTATGGATCATTCAAAGTCTCTTACAATACACAAAAGGAAAAAGGGTCAATAAATGATTTATTGGTCATGTGTGTTCAATAAGAAGAGAGACTTAAGAATGAAGGGGTCCCTGCTGTGCATCTAAGCACCCACAAAAACGTAGTCGCAAGGGTAAAGGAAAAATGAAGGGAACTGTTCCTATCTCAGGTGGAGTGTCCAAGACAGATGGCAAGGCTGAGGGAAGCAAGGATAACATGAAATGCTTCTTCTGCCATAAGAAAGGACATGCTAAGAAGGAGTGCTTTAAGTACAAGAAAAGGTTGGAAAAGAAAGGTATAATGTCTCTTGTTTCATATAAATGTCATCTTTCAAATGTTCCTTTATATATTTGGTGGCTTGACTCTGATGCCACTTTGCATATTTCTAATACATTGCAGGGATTTTTGAATCAAAAGAAACCAACAGAGCGTGAAAAAGTCCTTTATTTAGGAAATAAATTGGGTTCTCGTGTCAAATTAAATTAAGCCCTCATTTTGATCAATCTTTTATAGTCCAGCATAATGTTATTAGTAATAAACGCACATTGTTAGATGAGTAATCATCACTTCTTTGGCACTGAAGGTTGGGACACATTTCTAAAGAAAGAACCCAGAGATTAGTAATGGAGGGAATTTTAGGGCCTTTAGACTTTACTGATTTTGGAACTTGTGTTGAATGCATAAAGGCTAAGAAAACTAACACTTCTAAAAAGGGTGCCAAGAGGAGTAATGGAACATTAGAAATAATTCACATGGATATTAGTGGACCCTTTCCACCTTGCTTTACATAGGAAAAATATGTTGCAACCTTTATCGATGACTATTCACGATATATGTTCCTCTACTTACTAAATGACAAAAGTGAGGTTTTTCAAGCCTTTAAGGACTTTAAAGTTGAAGTGGAGAAATAATTAGGTAAAGTGATTAAGATAGTCAGATCAGATAGGAGAGGTGAATATTATGGAAGGTTCACTGAGATGGGAAAAAGAAAGGGACCATTTGTACAATTCCTTCAAGAAGAGGGTATTGTACCTCAATATACAATGTCAGGTACACCAAGTCAAAATGGTGTAGCTGAAAGAAGGAATCAAATATTAAAGGAAATCGTTGGTGCAATGCTTTGTAATTCATCCCTTCCTTCTACACATTAGTACAGAAATGGCTTATAACGTCACATTTACAGGTGTTAGTTGTATCCAAGAAACTGACGCCTAAATCCTACAGCGTCGGTTAAATAAACAAACCGACATCTATCTGTGAAGAGCGTCCAGGCACAGGTATCACTTTTTATTTAGCGTCGTTTCCTCAATAAGAAACTAACGCCTAAAATTGACCGCCAAATCTGAATTTTCCAGTGAAAAAAAATTACCTACAAAATTGAACATACGGCGTCGGTTGTTAATAAATCAACCGATGACTAAAGGTTTTTCGTGAGACAGAAATTTGACCCACTTTTATCGTCGGTGATCTTACCATAACAAATGCTGATGTGTTTTTACGCGTTGTCCCCGTGAAAATTTTCACCCCCCCTTTGGCGTCGGTTTTTCTACGGTAACCGACGACTATGGTCATAATTCAAGAACATTTTTTTGCCAGCATATGTAGATAGATGTCAGTTTTTCTAGTTAGAACCGATGACTATCATTGAATATAGGTGTTGGTTTTTGTGTGGTGACCGACGCCTTTTATTTTAAGCGTTGGTTGTTTTTAATAACCCACGTCGATTGTTAACTTAATAGTCCCTGTGCGAAAGACTTTTCCACTTTCTCTATTTCATTCCCGATTTCAAGAGTTAGGGCTCTGGCGATTCCTCTCCATCACACTGCTCCTGCCGCAGCTGCCACCTGCTGCTCCTACCACCGATGCCGCCTACCGCTCCTACCGTCGTTGTCGCCACTGCCCCTTCTTCCTACTGTCGGCGCTACTGTGGTTTATCAGAGGCCAACCAAAGGTAATGGAACCACCCTTGATGTTTGTTTCCCATTCTCAGATCGCCTGGCGTTGGCCCCGATTCATTGCATGACGTGGGTCCCCTATTTTCTATGTGTGTGCTATTGCAGCTAGGAGTACCGTACAGTCTGGTCTCCATCTTCGTTTATTGTATCCAATGTTGATTTCTATAGGTGTTCTTGTCTGACCTGACCATAGTATTAGTGTCATTTCTACTGGATTAGTCCCTTAATACATTGTTAAGAGTGGATTTGATGTCTACCTACATGGGAGTTGTGATCTTGAATTAGGATATTTTTCCAAAGTATTTAAGACATGACTTTGTGCCTAATATCGGTTCCTCTAAGGGAGTGTTTATTTAAATTGAATATTCTATATGGAACAAAATATGATTGTGTAGTATTTTTTCAATGATCACTTCCATTATGGGTCTATCCAATACAACTTATTTTCAACAAATACATATATTGAGAATCCTAATCACCCTTCTTGCTTAATGATGAACTCTAATGCACTCATGTGACATGCTTGGAATGTAAATGATGAACTTTGCCCTAGATTGCCAATCATGCTTCTAAAGACATCAATAATCACCCTAACTTGAAGAACAATAACTTTGTGGTCATACATGACACTCTTATCAGCCCCTCATCTCCCTTATTGATAGTTTGTCTATATGAGTTTATATGTGTGATTATGAACCCCTTATGGTGAGGCACGGTCATACCTTGAGTCAATTGGGGAAACTTGGTCTTCTATTATATCAAACCCCTTTTATACTTGAAATTAGTAGTAATGTGATGGTTTGTGATGTAATGGCCATGCCCAAAGCTGAAATGTGGGTCTTCTATTTCTAAAATGATTATGTGAACTCCTAAATCAGTAACATATATTATTCTTTGTGCACCCAAATACCTTGTGAATCATGTATGTGCCCTAAGGTGATTAAATGCCTAAATCTTGACTTGAAATATGACCTAGTATGTATGTTGATATATGAAGCTCTAGTTAAAACTTCAAGATTGACCCCTAATTAATACATTATAACATAACTGAATCATGCATTTGTGTTGTTGCAGGTGTTGTTGACTTGCTGTTGATTTGCATACATTTCTTCTTCAACCTTCAAGTGAGGTATAATATTCTCACTCTCCCAATGCGCCATTAGGCTTCATTTTGATTCAAATCTTTGATATATGAAATCATGGTTTATTTACTATTTAGTATTTACTGACGAGCATGATTAAATGATGTTACACAAAACTTAGGATATGTATGATGAAACTAGGATTGTAGGTATAAGAATGACAACATACATGTATTTTTTGGCCTAGAAATCCATCCAAGATTTACTCAGATTTACTCATTAGGAGTAAATCTTGGATAGTCCCCAGTTTGGGACTATTCTTGAACACTTAATCTCACTTAGGATGTAAGTGTATAATGTGTATTGGGTTTTCAAGAAAATTTCAGCAATATTTCCCTGTTTGTTCTCTAAGTACATATGTACTTGGCGAACAATGGGGAAATGTTGTCGAAATTTTCTTAAAAACCAAATACACATTATACACTTACTAGTGAGATTAGGTGTTCAAGAATGGGATAGGTGGTACACATTTATTATATATAAGACCTAATATTTTAACCCTAAACCCTAATATATACTTGTTTTCTCTTTGATCATAGAATGGATAGATCATGGATGTCCATTCCAAATCGCTGCACCCCAGAGTTTATTTCTGGTCTTGATCAGTTTATTAGATTTGCCGAGGAACATAGGAAACAACCTAGAGATAGGTTGTATTGTCCATGTAGGCATTGCAGTAACAACTTGAAAGTCAGCACTGGTGACGAAATTAAAAGTCATGTCATGTGCAACGGGATTGTACAAGACTATACAAAATGGCACTGGCATGGATAGATTTCAAACCTGAAATTAGTGGATGTAGATAGCAGTGCTTGTGTGGGATAAAAAATTGCCTCTGATGGCATAGATGTGAATGAACCAGTTCCAGTAGACATCGTTGATGTGATGCTGGATAGTTGCGGGGTAGAGCACACCGATCCACCTCCCATGTTTAGAAATAATGTGCATGATGTTGAGATACTACTATACACATGTTGTAAGTTTACAAAGCTTAGTATTGTGTTGAGATTGTATAAGCTGAAAGCTAACAATAGATGGAGCGACAAAAGCTTCACGTCATTGTTGTCTTTTTTGAAAGAAATTCTTCCTGAAGGAAACGAGTTGCCAATCTCAACATACCGGTTAAAGAAATTGTTGTGCCCAACGGGAGTGGAGGCCAAGAAGATACACGCATGCCCGAATGATTGTGTATTATTTCAAAAGGACTATGTGGAATTGAAAGATTGTCCCAAATGTGGTGCGTCAAGGTATAAATTGATGACTTTGGGGGAGTCCAAAATTAGTTATCCTGCCAAGGTGATGTGGTATCTACCTCTAATACCACGGTTTCAACACTTGTTTGCCAATCTGATAGATGTGAAGAATTTGAGGTGGCATGCAGATGTTAAGATAAAATAATGATGGGATCCTATGACATGCGTCTGATTCCCCACAGTGGAAGAATATTGATTTATTGTACCCTAAATTCGGTGAAGAAGTCAGGAATCTAAGACTTGGGCTTTGTACAGATGGGATGAATCCATATGGGTAATTGAGCAGCCAACATAGCACTTGTCCATTTATGCTTGTTATATACAATCTTCCTCCCTGGTTGTATATGAAAAATAAGTACGCTATGTTGTCGTTGTTGATATCGGGCCCTAAAAAACCTAGAAATGATATCGACATTTATCTTGAACCTCTGATTGATGACTTGAAGAAACTTTGGGGTGAAGATGTGATGACCTATGATGCTTCACGAAGATAATTATTTCGTTTGCACGCTATGTTGTTTTTCACTGTGAATGACTTTTCAACATATGTGAATTTGTCTGGATATAGTGTCAAAAGATCTAAAGTGTGTCCTATATGTGAAGAGAACACTGATTCAATATGACTAAAATATGGCAGCAAGATTATATATATTGTTCATCGAAGGTTTCTTCCAAAATTTCATCTGTATCGTAGGTTGTGTAAAGCATTCAATGGACAGAATGAGGAACGGAGTGCACCTAAACCTATACTAGGGGAGGATGTTTATGAAAGAGCAAAAGACTTTGCCAATGAATTTGGTAAGAGATCACAATGTACGATGGCCACATAGAGTGACAAATCTTTATTCAAGAAGAAGTCAGTATTTTGGGATCTTCCTTATTGGAGTTCTTTAGTAGTCAAGCATTGTATCGATGTCATGCACATTGAGAAAAATGTCTATGATAGCGTCATCGGTACTCTGTTGAATATACCAGGAAAGACTAAAGATGGGATAAAATCCAGAATGGACCTACGTGAAATGGGAATAAGGAGAGAATTAATAGAAGTAGTTAGTAGTGATCGGAGAACATACTTACCTCCCACTTGTTACATGTTGTCGAGAAAGGAGAAGAAAGCTTTTTGAGAATGCTTGGTAAATGTTAAGGTGCCACAGGGTTACTCATCTAACATATGTACATTGGTATCAATGAAAGATCTGAAGTTGATAGGTCTTAAATCTCATGATTGTTATACTCTAATGCAACAAATATTGCCTGTGGAAATTCGATCTATTTTGCCGAAGCATGTAAGGTTTGCAATCACCAGACTTTGTTTCTTTTTCAATAGTCTGTGCAGCAAAGTTATTGACCCTGATACTCTCAATAAATTGCAAAGAGAAGTGGTTGTTACCCTATGTCATCTTGAGATGTATTTTCCTCCTTCGTTCTTTGATATCATGGTAAATCTTGTTGTCCACTTGACTAGGGAAGTGAAAATGTTGGGACCAGTTTTCTTGCATTGGATGTATCCCTTTGAACGATACATGAGCATTTTTAAAGGTGATGTTCGAAACTGTTATCGGCCTGAAGGGAGTATTGTTGAGGGTTATGTGGCTAGAGAGGTTATGGATTTTTGCAATGACTTTCTGAGTGGTAATGATGCTCCTATTAATGACAAGAATATTAAGGAGCATTTTGGCAATGGAATTTTGAGATCACAGATGAAAGTAATCAGTCATGAGTAGTTGGAACAAGGTCACTTGTATATTTTACAAAACATCAACGAAGTGAGTGTTTATAAAGAGGAACATACCAATTTCATCAAGAGACAATATCCTCGAGCCAATTCAATGTGGCTTGCTAGAGAGCATAACAAGACATTTATTAAGTGGTTTGAAGATAAAGTCTTACATCAACTATCTCAAACACCAGATAATCTTACTGAAACTATCAAATGCCTCACCTTTAAACCAAAATTGAATGTTATGTCTTATGAAGGGTTTGACATAAATGGATTCTCATATTACACAAAGCGTCAAGATGATAAGAGTGTTGTCCAAAATAGTGGGGTCACCCTTCAAGCGTCTTCATTGTTTTTTGCAAGTGCAAAGGATAAGAGTCCACGTGAAGCTAAAATGTCATATTACAGTGTCATTGAAGACATATGGGAGTTTGACTATGTAGATTTTAAAATCCCACTCTTTAAATGTAATTGAGTTGATATCACCAAAGGAGTTATAGTGGATGAATTGGGTTTCACATTAGTGAACTTCGAAAAGATTGGCGAGAATGGTGAACCATTCATATTGGAGCCACATACACATGATATGTACAGATTTTGCATTTTTCCATGTGGGATTTTTGGTTCCATCTTTGATTAGTCTTGTACATACAGACCCTTCTTCAATTACTTCATACTACTGTGTTGCTTTTGAATATTTTGGTAAAAATAAGAATACGGTGATAATAGCTCCATTCAATGTCGAGTAAGTTTACTTTGCTTATGATTTGGACTTAAGAAAATTACATTTTTATTCTGGATTTTGAGTTATTAATTTTTAACTTTCTTACATGTAGTTGTAGGCATTGGGAGTTACTAGTTATTGTCCCCAAGATGTTTAGTGTCTATTATCTAGATCATACGGGGAAGGAATTGAATACATTATATGGACACACAATGAAAAGGTCATTATTCCCGTGAGAAATATTTCATATTTTTATATCCATTAACATATGTTATTACATTACTATTTAGTTATGAAATTTAATGTGTTACATTAACATGTAGGGCTTTACAAGAGTTCAAAAAAGCTGGAGGAAAGGTCCCCAGGAAAAAGAATCAACCACTAATTTGGGAGAATGTGAAAGTAATTTCTCGACTCCAATGTATATATTATTTATGTGAACTGTGCTTATTTATATTTTTGAATATTTTGTATGTTTCAATTTATAGTGTGCTACACAAGACAACGACTGGGCATGTGCCTACTATGTGATGCGATTTGTGGACCTAATCATCAAACATGCCACAATGGAAATCGATACTATACATAAGGTATTATATACAGTCTCATTAGATAATATGAAATATATCAATCTTATTATATATTATTAATTATATATATATGTCATTCTCTTTGCAGGTGTTTAAAATTGACTTCAGTACAGGTGGAAAGTTATTATATGTACATGCTCCCTATACAAGGGAGGAGTTAGATGTTGTAAGAGAAAAATGGGAAAAAGCCCTACAAGTAGTGGGAATTTTTTAATATAATTGGGATTCTTGTGACAATGATGACGATGATGAATAAATAATGATATTTCTAAACTTTGTTCTCATAATTATTTTTGTGTGAATGTGAATGACTTTTTTTGAATTGTCATATGTGTGAATGTGAATGACTTTTTCTGATCAATACATGAATGTTTCTACATGTGTCTGAATGTGAAAAGAGATGAAATGAATGGAACTGAATGTGAATGTAAATGACTTTGCAAGTTTCTACATGTATATGATCAATACATGTGTCTGAATGTGAATGATTTTGCAGGTTTGTGGCAGGTTATTGGCTGATACCAATGGATGTTGTAAACCTACAGTTCAGAACTGAACTATAGGTTCTACATCCTACTGACCAGCCATACAACAGGCCTGCAAACTGATAAGAAAAAAAAATCAGAACATAGGTGTCAGTTATTTGTATAAAACTGACACCAAAGACATATGGCGTCAGTTGGTAGCTAAAAATTGACATCTTTTCCCTTGATGGCATCGATTATCTGTCAGAAGCGACACCTATTGTGGTCAGGTACCATGGCCGTGTTGGGAAGCACGGTCGTGCTGGAAGGGATATGGCGTCAGTTATTAGCATAAATCTGACGTCTTTATCTCATTATGACGTCAGTTATTAGTAAAAAACCGACGCTTATAGTTCCCTTGCTGGCACATTTTCGGTGGTGGGAAGGGTTATGGCGTCGGTATTTATTTAATAACTGACGTCTTTGATCATGATATAGTGTCAGTTTTCGTTAAGAACTAATGCTTATAGTTCCCTTATTGGCATGTTTTCGGTGGCGGGAAGGGTTATGGCGTCGGTTAGAAACCGACGATGAAGGTGTCAACTTTTAGCGGCGCCCACTTGGGTGTCACTTGGAAACCGACGCTAAAGGCCCTAAATAACCAATGCCAAAGGCCTATTCTATAGTAGTGACAATGTGGAGTGAGGATTTAAAGACGGTAATGCATGTATTAAACAAGGTTCCTAGAAAGTCTGTCCATAAAACCCCATATGAATTATGGACATGAAGGAAGCCATCCTTGAACTATATGCACATATGGGGATGTCGTGTAGAAGCTAGAATCTACAATCCACATGAGAAGGCATTTGACCCAAGAATGACTAGTTGTTTCTTTATTGGTTATCCAAAAAGGTCAAAGGGATATAGATTTTACTATCCATCTCACCCACGAAAAATAGTTGATACGGGTAACGATAAATTTTTGGAGGATCGTCACCTTAGTGGGAACGACCTACTTTAGAATATATCCTTTGATGAAATGCAAGATAACTCACTTACACCCGCACCTATTCAAAGACGTATAGGCTATCCAATCATTGTTCCCATGGACAATTGTCAAGTGGATGAGCCAATAGAAGTAGATCATGCTCCTAGTCAGTTTGTATATGAACAAGATGATCATGTTCATGATGAAGAACAACCTGAAGAGCCTACAGAAATTGTAGAACCCAATGTTGAATTAAGAAGATCCACAAGATCAAGGAGGTCTGCCATCCAATCTGACTATGTTGTATACCTTTAAGAGACAAATATAAACTTTGAAGATATTGATCCCTTATCCTTTTCACAAGCAATGGATTGTGAAAATTCCTCTAAGTGGCTTGATGCCATGAAGGAGGAAATAACATCCATGGATAAAAATAAAGTATGGGACCTTGTACCTTTACCGAAGAGTATTAAACCTATCAGTTGCAAATGGGTCTTTAAGACCAAAAGGAACTCAAATGGTGAAATTGATAGGTACAAGGCTAGATTAGTTGTGGAGGGTTTCACACAAAAGGAAGGCATTGATTATAAAGAGACCTTTGCTCCAGTATCATCAAAGGACTCCTTTAGGGTGATCATGGCTTTAGTGGCTCATTTTGATCTTGAGCTGCACAAAATGGATGTGAAAACAACATTTTTGAATGGGAATTTATCTGAAGAAGTCTATATGGAACAATCAGAAGGTTTCATTGATAATAGTAGAAGTCATATGGTTTGCAAATTAAATAAATCAATTTATGGACTTAAATGAGCATCCCGACAATGGCATACAAATTTTAACCCTATCATATCAAGTTTTGGGAAACCTAATATTGTTGATCGGTGTACATACCTCGAGGTCAGTGGAAATAAGTTTCTAATATTGATTCTTTATGTAGATGACATTCTACTAGCAAGTAATAACTTGGGCATATTGCATGAAACCAAAGAATTTCTTTTCTCTAATTTTGAGATGAAGCCGGGGGGAGTGGTTCAGGTGGTTCGGGCAAGGGCCCCCTCATGAAGGGACCTGAGTTCGATACCTAGCGGCCTCCCCTGAAGTGTTTACCCTTCACACAGGCCGACCAATTGTGTACTTTAAATGGTTCCTGGGTTTGCGGGATGCCCAGGGACCCGAGAGTTTACGCCGCCTGGGGGGTCACGAATGTGGTGCTTCTGCGGGGGTGGTTATCTCGTAAATCTAAAAAAAATTGAGATGAAAGACATGGGTGAAGCTGTGTATGTAATCAGTATGGAGATTTATAGAGACTGGGTTAAAGGCATACATGGAATATCCCAGAAGGATTATATATCTCAAGTTTTAGAGAAGTATGGAATGAAAAATTGTTCACCTAGACCTACACCTATAGTTAAAGGAGATAGGTTTAAATCCAAGCAGTGTCCTAGTAATGAAATTGAAAGGAATGAAATGAGGATGATTCCATACGCATCTGTAGTTGGGAGCCTACAATATCTCCAGATATGTACCCGACCGAACATTGCTTTTTCTACTAGAATGCTTGGTCGTTACCAAAGTAACCCAGGCATTGACCATTAGAGAGCCATGAAGAAGGCGATGCACTACCTGTAAGGGACAAAGGAGTACATGCTTACATAAAGAAGGACAAACCACCTTGAGGTTACAGGATATTCAGATTTAGATTTTTCTAGTTGTCTAGACAGTAGGAAGTCTACAATAGGCTATATCTTCTTACTAGTGAGTAGTGCAGTTTCATGGAGGAGTGTCAAAAAAAAGACTACAGCTTCATCCACCATGGAGGCTGAGCTTATAGCTTGCCATGAAACATCATCATAGGCAATTTGGCTTAAGAATATGATACAAGTTCTTAAAGTTGTTGATTCAATTCATAAGCCAATACAGATCTACTATGATAATGAAGCTGCAGTCATCTTTGCTAATAATGATAAAAGCACCACTACATGCAGACATCTAGACATAAAGCTCTATGTTGTCAATGAGCGAGTTGACAACAAGATGATAATAATTGATCATGTTGGTACACAATATATGATTTCAGATCCTCTTACAAAAGGGCTAGCTCCATGATTGTATACATCTCATGTAAAGAATATGGGTCTAAAAACGTCATTTGATGTGTAATGTGATAATGTAATATTTATTATGTGATCACATATTTGACTCGTTACCTCTGTTTCAATACTAGTTATAACAGAATGTCAGTTTTGACATAAAGGAGGACCAGAGGATAGATTTGAGGTCAATCTATTCATAAAGTTTATGTCACTACATATGAGATGAGTAGATATTGTAGTACATAGAAGGAAGTACTCATTTATTGAGTATCAACTGCTATGACTCATATTTAATTCTTTTTATATGGAAGTATTTATAGTGAGAATCAATGCAAAATTGTTAAATCTTATTGCCATGGCATTTTGGGCCAAGTGGGAAAATATTAAATACCTTTTAGTGTGGCCCAAAATAAATACAGTATTAAATAACAACAATTTCCATAAAGGGATGCATCTGTTGGAGATGGGATGGATTCCCATAACCGACATACCTCTTCATGGTGGATAAAGAGGCTTTATGATTTATTTATTATATATAGGATGATCCTCTTTCCATGGGTATCTATCTGTAACCAACTCCATCCATCGGTGAACCCACTAGGAGGGAGAAACCCATTCCTCTTCATGTATGTTTCCGCTTGGAGAACGCTCGCTCACGTCTGGGAACGCTCCTCTAATTCTCCTTCGTTGGGATGTGGCCCTTGTTTCTGCACACCATTATTCTAGACCTATATTCATGGAGGCTTCTTCTGGTATGTCCCTCCCACAACATGTGCCTCACCAACTATTTAAAATGAAACTGTTTTGTGGATGTTGAGATGTTGATTAGTGCTATATTTGGGAAAATATAGGTTGAGCCATTCAATGTTGGTCACGTGAATAATCTAAAGTGAAAAGTAAAGTGCTCGATAATCTAACGTTTATAAAGTTGTTCATTCTATGATTTTTTATGTCAGTGATGAACGCCGAATACCCAAAAGTTGAAAAATGTTCCCAACATCACATGGATAAAAATAACAAATTGGTCAATAAAAAAAAATTGTAAATATTTTATCAATATTTCACTCATCTGAGTTGTTGTACATATACAAGAATATATTCCCATCTAAGCCCTAGCTTTCTCACATCACATTTGTGGCGACCCCTTTAGCTAGAGATGACAGACAGAAAGATGTCAAGTACAATGTGTTGGCTCTCAACATTGGTCAGTACCTGTGAGGCTAGGAACAGGTTTTACTCTCATATACTCTCGCTTTCTAAGGAACACTTCATTGTTAGTCACCATTATATCATTTTGTATAATTTTTTCTATCTATATCAATGAGAGAATCATCTATTAGCACTAGTGATTGACATGATCACAAACAAAGTTGCCTCTCCTACTCCTACTCAGTCCTTTATGCTTTATATTGTTTATTTCTTTTATATTCCTTTTTTTGGGGTGGAAGGGGTTACATTTACAGTATTACTAGACTTGTGCTCTTATTTTATTAGCTCTCAAGGTGCTCATACATTCTGGGGGGCATTTAATAGTAATGGATTCGTCCTTTGAACTCTTGAGTATCCATTTTGCACATGTGTCTGCCAGTTTATTTGCAATTCTGTCGACCTTCTTCATCTCCATACGCTCGAATTCCTTGCACTTTGCTATGATTCTTTCAATGGTTGGTCGATATTTGGGAGGCCATCTGCTTGATTGATGGAAGAAGTCCACAGCAAGTTTGGAATTTGAATTTAGAATGCAATTGGTGAACCCATGTATTATCTTTATACCTCTCAAGATTGCATAGAGTTCACCTTCTAGAGGGTCCTCACCATAGTGTTTTCTCTTGCACCTACTAGTCATTCCCCCAGATGGGATCTAATGAAAACACTTCTTGAGAACACCTTCTCCCCAGGATGAAGAGAAGCATCCATGCAAATTTGAATAGAATCGTGATTGAGGGGCCGCCATGTGGAAAGACCTACATGAGTGAAACCTGTGTTTTCCCAAGATTATCCATAACACTTCATGCTTATCTCATAAACTATCCATCATGCCCTTCTGTCCTGGGTTTTGACCTACTGCCAGCACTTACTAACGTAATTTAGGTGCATACTATGCCATGCTCATATCATCCCATAGGATTTCTATAGGGTCATCACTAACCTCATCAATGAAGGAGTTATCCTTCACCCTAACATGCATGACCCGTCCTAGGGTTGGGTCGCCAAAGGTACCAGGTCTGCCAACCCCACATGGCTCGCACTATCATAGGGATTCAAAACCAACATCAGGTCAACCCACACATAAGGTTGACCATGACTTTCATCTCATCATGCCATCTCTCTCTCTAACCACCACTTAGGGTTAGGGTTAGCATCATCCTCAGAGTATGTACCAGGGTTCTACCTTTAATGAAGGTCTCTTCCTCCAAGACCAACTCTCTACTTCATCCTCATAACAAGAAGGTCTAACCTCATGTCTCTCCTGAGGGCATGACAACACATGTCATACGACCTAAGCATGAAGCTATTCTTTAGTTTATGCTTAAATTATTAAGCTTATGTCCATGACATCTTATTTAAATGCTTTTCATTAATTTGGTGGATGATTCCTTAAACCTTATCAACTTTACCCATACCTCAAGAGGGTGAGGAAGAGAGAGAAAACCCTAATTCATTAAAATCCTTAACAGCATTTGAGTTGAGAAGGGATGAACAAGATGAGAGAGTCCTAAAGGTATCATATTTCGAGTCAAATCCTGAGACATTGGCCAGGCACTCACACAAATCTGGGATTCCTCATATTCTGACTAGCGGTGTGGAGGAAAATATTGCCAACCCCCGAATGTGATCCTTTTCTAGACACCTCTGTCTTTTGAAAAATCCTCTAATAACTCCCTCGGTTCTATGGAATTTGTAAAATTTAATAATTATTAAAGATTAAATGAGGAACGGGTGCTCTGATACCAAATGTAACGACCCCGCCTCCCGGTAACCCCCACTTAAGGGAGACCAAGAGGTCAGAGTTGTTATCCCAATAAACTAGATCAAAGGTTCGACAATTAATCAGTAATAATTATGAAATTCTACCAACTAAACTAAAATCTGGTATAAAATAAAACTTTGCATACCTTTTAAAAACTTTGGAAATCTACTTCTATCCATAGCTTGATTCTATTCTAACTAATCCTCCTTGCACTTTATTTCTTAGTTTCAAAATATGCCACTTTACTATTTGTCCTTTTCAAACTTGTACCTAAAATTTTGACAAACAAAACGTCGGTCAGCATAAAGGAATATGCTGGTATGTGGGGACAACCAAAATATCACACATAAGGCTAACAACCTATTTATCACAATCAAGGTAATTAACAATTCAATTTACGTTTTCAATGTGTCAAACTCCATCACTTTTTCCCTAACCCTGGAATACCCTCTTTAGGGTTTCTCTTTAGCCATTGACTTAAGGCCACCTTCTCTATCCTGAGCTTGGTTCTTGGGGTCACCTCTCATGGTGCCCATTAGTCATGCAATAAAGGCCACCTTCTCCATCCTAAGCTTGGTGCCTGGGGTCACCACTCATGGTGTCCATGGGTCTTCCCTCTTGGGCTTGACCTCATTGCATCATCCATTAGGGTGGCATGTAGGTGCGAGAATACACACTTATATCATAATTGTGATAATCATAGTGACTTTAGGATTTGCAACTATGAACATCCAAACTGATAGGCTGCATTCAATGCGATCAATCATCCAGAAAACCTTTGGGAAACTAATGCGAATAACCATAATTAACCACATACCTAATCCAGAGCAACTTGATGTCCAAGCAACAATGATAAAGAACAAGCAATCAACAATATCCTAAAATTAATGCAATACATCCAAGTTTTATAGTTTATCCAAAACATTCTCAAGATTGACTTGGATTCCATCTTAGGCTTTCTAGGCCACTTTAGGGTTTTATTAAGGTTTTAGCCTCCATGATACTATTATCACATTTAATGCTCTCTTAGTTCACAAACCTTAATTTCAACATCATAAGCCCAATTAAATTCTATTATTTCTCTTTTATACTAAAATCACCATATTTATCCTTTTAAGTCATGTCAAGATCATTAGGCCCAATTATCATCTTTGGTTTCTTTCGAATTGACAACTCGTATTTCATTATGGTCTAATTCACATATGAACTCTATTTATCACTAATTCCATTAGAAAACCCTCATTACAAAATTAAGGGTATTTATCCACAATTAGGAAGTTTTAATGATTATAAGTGAGTTCACCCCCGCGCCTAGGGTTTTGTCTGCTGGAACACCGACTGCGTCGGTGGTCGTCTTCCTCCTCTCTTCTATTAGGGTTTTCTCTTACAGGTCTAAGGACGAACTGTGGGTGTTAGATCCCACCTAGGGCTAGCCAAGGTCTCGATGGTAGAAGACTTGGCGGATCAGTGTGAGAGGTTGGGGATCACAGAGGTCGAGGAAGAGATTGCAGAGGTAAAGGTGAACGATGATCAGGTTGTGTCGGAGCACATGGAACTAGCTTTGGTCGCCAGGCTATGGATAAAGAGATTGTATAACTTTTTTGTGATGAAATGGACCTTGACGCAGGCATGGGGGCTGGTCGATGCAGTCCTTTTCAAATCCATTGATCCGACGACATTCATCATCCAATTCACGAATTGGAAGGACAAACAAAGGGTGTTGGACGAGAGCCCTTGGAACTTCAACAACAAGATGCTTCAGTGGATGCAAGAGAGCAACCGGGCAAGATTGTTTTCCGAGATTGTACAATATGGGTCAAGCTGTACAACTTGCCCTTGGGAATGAGATCGTCGGCGGCAATCATGTCCATAGAAGAGAACATCGGGTCGGTGGAGAAGTTGGACTGCAACGGCTTGGGATGGGAGACTTCTACTAGGGTGCGGGTTACAATTGACATCTCCAAGCCGTTGAAGAGGATCCAGAAGGTGCGTTGTAGCGATGGCAGCGTGGCGGTCGTAGAATTGAAGTACGAGCGGCTATCGGTATCCTATTTCCAGTGCGGATTATTAGGGCACGTGGACAAAGACTGCCCAAACCTTGAATACGAAGATGACAATAGGAGATTCTGGGGGTCGTGGTTGCGAGCGTCGCCCAGCAAACCTAGGATTCCCATTGAAGATGAATTCCTGGGAGGACGGAGAACTAGGGCACAGGGGCACATACATTTCCAAACCAGAAGCAAAATGAAAATCAGCCATTCTAGGGGATCAGGAAATAGGACCCATGATAAGAATGAGAGGAGAGGAGAAAGCTTATATGGTATGGAGGATATCGGGGAGGTACAGAGCAAGAGAAGGGAGGGTGACGAGGGGCATGCAGAAACGTAGGCCTGTGGGGGGTCATTGCCCTCAGGGGTCATACAGAAAAGAAACCAATACACTATGGAGGAGCTCCTCGCTATGTTCAAAATAGTAGGGGCGACATCACCAGTAGGAGAGCAGTAGGTGGTCGATGAAGGGATGGTGGATCGCAGTGGGAGTGGGAGGAAGGAGGGCGGGAAGGAAGGGGGGTCAGCAACAGCCATGGTGCTTGAGTAGGGTGATGAGGATGCGGCATGCAGGGGTGAAGGATAGAATTGATGTGCCGATGGCAGCCGACTTGGCTCACAGGGAGAGGGAAGCACAAAATGAGGGGGATGTGAGGAACCAAAAGGTGGGTGACGAGGAAGAGATAACAAGGGCAGGTGGTGCTAGTAGTGGTAAGGGAGGAGAAGGACATGTGGACGGGGGAAAGAAGAAAGGTGTGCACGTGAGGAAGGTGGTGTTGCCGGCTGAGCTAGCTCACTTTTCGGGGAAGGAGGGGGAGGAGATGGAGAAGGAAAGGCGGAAGGAACTTGTTGAATGGAGGCAGAAGTTGAAGGTGAGAATGGAGGACAAATTAAAGAACATGACTACTGATGGCCAGCGTGAGCATGGAGGAAACACACTGCGGGTCACAAGGCAAAATAGGAACAAGAGGAATAGAATGGATATCTTCGAGCAGGGCATGGAGACTATGGAGATGGGCACAGGAACAATAGGGGTATCTCTTGAAGGTGGGTCCAAGCGACATAAGGTTGTGTACAGTGCAGGTCTGGGTGTTGACAGTAATGGTGAAACTCACCAAGTAGCGGGTGTTGGGGGAATCCAACCCCGTGAACAGCCATGAAAACTCTGAGTTGGAACTGCCAGGGGTTGGGTCGCCCCAAGGTAGTGGATTCTCTCTGGGCATTGTGCTGGAGTGAGAGACCCAATATAGTTTACATTATGCAAACTATGATGGAGGACAGGTTGCTTGAAAATGTGAAAAGAAGGTGTGTCTTTGTTGAGGGAATTTGCATCTCGTGTTCTGGTAGAGCTGGGGGCATTGGCTTATGGTGGAAGGACGTACATGTGGATATTATCAGCTATTCTGATAGGCATATTCAATATAAAGTAGAGGACAAGAGATCTGATTTCAGCTGGGTAGTTTGTGGTATTTATGGATGGTCGGCACAGGATCAAAAATATAAAACTTGGGATCTGATGAGATAGCTGTTTGGGGGTACAGATGGCCATGTTGTATTCTATGGTGACCTCAATGAACTCATGCAAAATTCAGAAAAGTGAGGAGGACCGGCAAAGCCAGAAAGAGTTATAAGGCCGTTCCGAGAGGTTATTGATGATTGTGCACTACTAGACATTGGTTTTGATGGTAATATATTCACATGGCATAGGGGGGAGGATGGTAGAGACTCTGGTGGAGGAGAGACTGGATAGATTCCTGGTGAGTGATGAGTGGCGCAATAAATACACGGGTTGCTCCATAAAACATCTCCCTTTCTATATGTCAGATCATGCCCCTATTATTCTGTCAGCAATGGTAAGTGATCCGGTGAGGAGGAAACGGCAGTCTAGATTTTTCTTTGAGCCTATGTGGTTGTCCGAGGAAAGCTGTGGCACGGTGGTGAAGGAGGCATGGAGGGAAGGGGATGGGCTGGAGTTGAAAAGTAAAATCAAGAAGGTGGGTGGGAGTCTAGCCAGATGGGCAGCTACAAAGTTTGGTGGGGTCAAAAAAGGAATCAAGGAGACCACACAACACTTGGGTGAGGAACAAAAGAAATGGTCGTATGGGGAGGTGCTGAAAAGATGTGAAGAACTTGCAAATGAACTACAAAAACTCCAAAGAGAAGATGAAATGTTTTGGTGTGCGAGGAAAATAATAAAAGAGCTAAAATAAGGGGACAACAACATAGCATACTTCCACCATAAAGCATCTCAACTCCAAAATAAGAACACAATTACTGGCCTTAAAGATGAGAATGGGATTTGGAGGACAACATATGAGGAGATCCTGAAAATTATTGAAATTTTTTATAGAGAACTTTTCCAGTCTAGGGGCTTAATTGACAGTAAGGGGGCAGTGGCTGGTATCCAGAGGAGTTTGGATGGTAGGACGGAAGCGATGCTAGAATAAGAGCTATCAAATGAATAAATTAAAAGAGTTGTCTTCCAAATGTCACCTAATAAAGCACCGGGTTCTGATGGTATGAAGCCTGTTTTTTACCAAAAGTTCTGGCACATAATTGGGGAGGACATTGAAAATCATATTAAAGGTTGGTGGAAAGGGGAGTGATCAATGAAGGATTTTAATGATACTCTGGTTGTTCTTATTCCTAAGGTGAAAAGGCCAAGAGTGCTGGGAGAGTTCCGACCTATCAGTTTATGTAATGTTGTATACAAAATTGCGACTAAAGTTCTTACAAATAGGCTGAAACCTCTCATGGATAGTATTATTTCAGCAAACTAGAGTGTGTTTATACCGGGACGAATGATCACGGATAATGCTTTGATTGCATATGAGTGCTTTCATGCTATGAAAGGTGGGAAGGGTGGAAAAAAAGGGTAGATTTCTTTGAAACTTGATATGATGAAAGCTTATGACAAGATTGAACGGGACTTCTTGAAGAAGGTCATGGAAAAATTTGGGTTTGGTTGTAGGTGGATTGATAGAGTTATGGACTGTGTTTCCTCGGTCTCTCACACTTTTATAGCCAATGGGGAAATATCTAACACCTTCAGCCATCTCGTGGACGTCGCCAAGGTGACCCTATCTCTCCTTATTTATTCTATGTGTCGATGTGTTCTCTACCTTACTTAATCTCGCGGTTAGTGCAAATGCCATACATGGTATGCGCATTAGCCTGGGGGCCCCAGATCTCACATCTCTTCTTTGCATATGATAGTATTCTTTTTGCTAGAGGGACTAGGAATGAATGCTTGAGGATAGCTTAAATTATCATCCAGTACGAGCAAGCATTGGGTCAAAAGGTCAATCTATCCAAGTCTAAAATTGTCTTTAGCAAGAAGGTGATGTGAAGCAAGAGGGAAGAGATCAAGGGTCTTCTGGGGGTTAGGGAGGTGGATAGACAGGCAACCTACTTGGGCCTACCTACAGCTATTGGGAGATAAAAAAAGATTGCATTTACTTACATCAGAGAGAGGGTGTGAAACAAACTTTTGGGATGGAAGGAAAAGCTGCTTTCTAAACCAGGGAAGGAAGTTCTGATCAAGGCGGTTGTACAGGCTATACCAACCGATGTCATGAGTGTCTTCCAACTTCCAACGGGTTTGATTGAGGACCTTAACTCCATGGTGGCAAGATTCTGGTGGGGGGATAAGGTGGGAGAGCGGAAGATTTCATGGATGAGTTGGGAAAACTTGTGTAAATCAAAAAAGGAGGGTGGCATGGGCTTCCGTTATCTATCTACATTCAACCAGGCGCTACTTGCAAGGAAGCTATGGAGGATTCTCACAAATCCAGAAGCGTTGGTCTCAAAGGTCTTAAAAGCTCAATATTTCCCTAATCACAGCTTGTTAGATGTGCGTCTTGGCCTTACACCCAGCTACACATGGCACAACCTTTGTGGAGAAAAATATCTCTTTGTACAGGGCCTTAGTTGGAGGATTGGAGATGGCAGAGACATCAATATCTGGGAGGATAGGTGGATCTTGGGTAAGGAGGATACTCTTTCTAGCTCGGGAGACATTATAGCTGGTTGGCCCACAAAAGTTCATGAGTTGATGCGGACGTCTGGAAAGGAGTGGGATGTAGAAAAACTCCTTGACTTGTTTCCTAGGGAGACCGCAGCTGTGGTGAAATCAATTCCTCAATCTACACGGAACACGGCAGACACAGTATATTGGTGGTTGCAACACGACAACATCTTCTATGTCTGGTCAGCATATTGGTTGGGGAGGCTGGGGTGCGGTGGATTTAGAGAAAGACGGATGGGAGTACCGCATGCCCAATGGCACCTTATATGGAGGAAACGCTGGCCTCCGAAGCTAGCTCATTTTCTTTGGCGTATTGGTACGGGCAGCTTGGCTACTAGAGAACGCTTGCATGATAGACATGTTATGGATGATGGTGTTTGCCCCATTTGTGCAACACAAGTGGAATCCATTCAACATATGCTTTGCCAATGTTCTGGGGCAGCTATAGTCAGGCGGGAAAGTTGGCTGGGAGATGCTAAACGACTTGGGGAATCTGGGAATTTGCATGACGACATGGTTGAGATGTTCAAGTCTTGCATGGAGGCGAAGATGGATGAGGTTGCTACTGTGTGGTAGACAGCGTTGACATGTAGGAACAATAAAATCTTTAAAGATGAGTCCCCTGCACCACGGCCAATCTTACAGATGTATAGGGCATTGATATCTAATTATAGGAGGATGGCGGCGTGTGAGGGCAGACATGCTATGGGAAGGGGGTTGGGTAGAGGGAGGGATGATGATGGTTGGGGGTGGGGCAGCAAGGTGTGGACTCATCATGGGTGTTTATACACTCGTACGTAGCTGTGTTGGAGGGAATGAAGAGGGGGCTCGGGGCTGTCCTTCGGGATGGGGAAAGAAACTTTGTGGGAGCTATTCAGCAACACATAGAAGCCAATTGGGACTCGTCAGTAGTGGAAGCCGTAGCGGCCAGGATGGGACTTATGCTGGCCAAGGGAAAATGTCATCCGGATATGAAGGTAGTACTATGTTTAGACTCACTCTCTCTGGTGATGGCACTGAAGGACCCGGGTGGAAGAATGGACTATTTAGGTCTCCTTACTGAAGACATACGCAGTGTGGCTGCCTACTTTAGTCACTTCCATTTTTTTCATGTTAAAAGAGCCCAGAATGCTCTAGCTCATTTTATCTGTCATGATGCTATTGACTCCGGAGGCCATACTATTAGACATGGTACTATGTCGAGTCATTGGTGTGACGTCACCGAGAGTGACAGTTTCTTTGTACCTTGATTTCCCTTTATAAATGAAGATGGGGTTTTCAAAAAAAAATTAGGAAGTTTTATACTCAAAATATCTTAGAACCATCATATCTAAGATTTATACAAGAATTTGACCAATTAAAGCCATTAAGAACCATAATTACTAACATTAGGGTTTCAAGGCCCATTAAAGCTTATTTATGTACATGGAACCCTAAATTAATCAAATTATGCATAAATTTCATCCTTTTAGATCTAATGCGTCTTTTTATAATCAATAGGTTAATATCAACTTTAATCATCCATATAACCCTTTTTTTTAAAATCGATATAACCCTTCTCAATACATTAAACATCAAAGATTAGGGATTTTCATTAACTAAACCATTTAAAGATATCAGCTTTACATACTTTTTGAATTTCAAGAAGAATTAGGCATCAGTTACATTTTCATTGCATTTCTAGCATTTTTCTGATCAAAAAACACTACTTATTTGTATTTTTCGGCCAAAGGAGTGATTTTTAACAATTTTTACAAGAATCCATCTTATTCTGGAATATTGGGCAGAGAGGCGAGTTACCTGGGCTTTTTCAGAAAAAAGACGGCTGTCGGATCGCCGACCTTCATTGACTATGTGAGATTGTGTGGTCCTTAACGCATGCACCCACTCACGGATTCAGAAACACAGAGCTCCTCAGGGCCGATGATCTAAATCGCGGCCCACTGTGGACTCCGATCAGACAATAGCTGCTCTTCATCCTCAACCAACTCAGCAAAGAGTCTAACGGTGGTGCCACGACTGAGAGCTCGTCGGAGCAGCGTCAACCCAAGGACCTGGGGCATGAGATAAGAGGGCAAGCTATCGGTCGCAATCGTGTAGTCATTAGCAATGAGAAGGGGGACCTATATATAGGACTTAGGGGCTCTTCTAGGGTTGTTGTCGCCCTTGCTCACGACCCGATTGGGTGTTTCTTCTAGAATGAATGAAACTACCCAAAACCTAGGCTGGTTGGGTGCAGAAACATCTCACGAATTTAACCAACAACTTTCCTTGCTTGAACATCGATTAAAACGTGAGAAAAATCAGGTGGAAAGACCCTCTGTCTGTGGCCTATATCCTAGTTCATTTAGAACAAGACGATGAGCGGCCTCCGTTGGATCAAGATCCAACGGTCTGCATCACTTGCGCCCAAACAAAGGAGAGTCGGGTTTCTATTTTAAGGAAAAATCATTTTCATTTTTATATAACTTATAAAAATCATAACTCTCCAACCATGGATTCGTTTAATCCCAAATTTTGAGGGAAACTTGTTAATGACTTAATATACCATCATATAAAATTTGGGCTCATTATCTAAAGAAATTGGGTCCCTTTCTTTAGTTTCAAGTTATTACTCAACTATGTATATTTCTCACCTATTTTATCTTTCCTTTGCTATTAAATTATTATCTTGGATTCCTTGGACCTCAAGGTACCTTAATGGCTCAAAATCCCATCTTGGGAATATTTCTTTAGCCTCTTTCCTTATCTTTTATCCTTTTTCTTATTTATTCCTTTATTCAAATAAGTTACTTTTCCTTTTCTTTCTTCTCTTTTATATCCATTAGTGGATTAATCTAATAATAGGAATCACGAAATTTCTATCAAAAGGGATATTTGCAAAGTAAATCCATCCTTTGAAGCAAAGCGTACAACCTTTTCAATTAAGTACATATTCATAAAATCATTACATTTCAATTATATGCAAAATTGGGGTTGTAACATCCTTCCCGTCTTATAAGAATTTTGTCCTCAAAATTCCATCAAGCATACAAAAAATCAGGATAAGAATTTTCTATGTCCATCATCGGCCCCTATGTGGCTTTACCCTATCCATGGTGCTTCCAAAGAACCTTTATAATCACATATTCTTTTCTCTAAGTTCTTTCACCTTGGCATCTATAATCCTCACAGGTGACTCAGGACGTTTCAGCCTCCCTTGGGGCTCACTAGGTTCATTGCTCAGCACATGGCTCGGGTACCTCACATAGTACTCTAAATCAGACTCGTAGAACACATCATGTTATACTGAGGGGTAAGACTAAACATAACCATCTCCACCAATCCATCTCAATGGACCCATATATTGGGACTCAGCTTTCTCAGCTATAGCTTAGAGGGGTTGGATTTTCACATCATATATTCTCCCACAGTGAACTGCATGTCAGTCTGCTTTGCATCAGCTCATGACTCATGTCGGCCCTAGGCTTCATCAGCCATAGCATGATCAAAGTGACTTCATTTATACCCACTGTGATTTGTCTGACCTTCACAAGGTCTTTCCACCAACATCCTCTTCATGAAGTGGTGACTAACACATACTCCCTTACATAACTTCTTACAGCCCGATAAAGGCTAGAGTGGCTAATATCACATCTTTTATAGGACAAGAACTGTCCCCATATATCACCCTAGACGAGCACACATGCTCATATCAGACTCTCTAGTCTGGATCATACTAACCATCAGTTAGAGGTGATAAGTTGTACTAGCATCGAGTTCTTCTTATACCTACTTCCACCTCATGGAAGTGAATCTTTATGTCATACTCATGAACCTTTGAACTCACATCATGGTGTAGTTGAACCATCTCTCTCTATATGTAGTTCAATCAGATCTGTCCCTTGATAGTACTCTCTCTTTCTCTTAGAGCATGTCATCTAGGTAAGGCAATCTACCATAACCCACATTGCATCCTGACCTTCCTCGGTCCAGGGAGACTTACCACAACATCCATAGTGATGAACTCCCATTCCCCCTCAGGGACTCTTTATCCTCTATATCAACTCACTGGGTTACTGGTGTTCATCCTTCACCTCTTGTCATGCATGGCGACATGCCACATGCAACTTCATCTTGGGCATCCAACGTACTACTACCACTTACTATCTTAGTAGTACCACAGTGTATGGTGAACTTAAAATCATGATCTCCTATATGTCATGACTCCTTAAGGTGGATTCTTCAAAAACCCTAAAACACTCTAGTCGTGGGTTCCATAACCTTCTTTTCCAGAGAAGTGCATCTGAGGTTCTACAACCATCCTTTCATCACAACAATCCCTAGGCTGGCTAACCAAGCAACCACTAACTCGATCAATAGATCTCGTTACATCCAAGTGTTAGCCAAACATATCTCACAACTTAGGGTTCACATAGCCACCTCTTCCAACCTTTCCACTAGCTAAACTAGGCAGCTACGTCTCGATAAGAGCATCCATTACCACCTTTCATATTTATGTGTTAAGTAATGTTTAAGACATACACCTCCATGTATTCCACTTATCATCTCATATCGGACTTTAGGTCTATCTTCATCAAGAAAACTCAGAACTCAACTTCTTGGTTATCAAACACAACCCTGTATAACTCATCTATTCCACATAGCTCATGATAAAACATCTTCATAAGATGACTACCTTAGTTCTCTTGGTGTTTGTAAACCATCCACATATCGTACACACCACAAAGGTACGCTATCATTTCTATCATCATATCTCATAGCAATGTTTCCACTCACATCATCTTTATCCTTGGTGTAGGGCATGCGTACTATCCTATCTCTCACTCCCATAACAAGAGGAAATAATCATTTGGCTGCAGTCCAAATATAGAGTTCTTCCCGTTCTAAGAGTAGAGATGGTATATCCCACATTGCCAGTTCACCTACAATCTAAACTAAAACGTGCATCACATGTCTCAACATCATGAACATCTCAATATCAAGGTTTTTCTTTCATGAAGAACTGATCTCAAACACACTTGGGTCCACACACAATCCTTGGTCATCTCCTCTAGGTTTGTAGGGTGTCGGCTCTTTTGGGGTCATCCCTCTTCCCTTATGCATCCAGAGAGTGCCCTCCTCATTTGGCCTTTGGGTCCCATGAGTTCATGAAGGTGATCAATCTCCTAACCTATGGCCCTCAAACAATGATAGATGTTACCTCCCGACCCTATGGTCATGTGCAACTAGGGAATTAGGCAACTCCTACTTCCATCAGTCTTATCCCTACCTAACCCTAGGATAGACTTAGGATCCAAACATAGCACATATCCAACTCAAAACCTTACCCAAGTCTCCATCATCTCTCTTGGCATTCTTGGTCTGACTTACATCCTTTCATATGGATCATGGTGACCTACCTACCTTGGTCAGGAACCATCCACATGCACTTAGAGATGATTATCTATGGGTCTGTAGGTTCATTCTCTTATTATGTACTCTCCACTTATCTTCTCAAAATCCTATGAGACCTCTTTAGGTTACCTCAAACCCAACAAAAGTTGTACATACCCTGCAGAAGGGTCCCTCTCCCAGGATGGTAGGAAACTACATCTTAATAGGAACAAAGGTCACAAACGTCCCTACTTCTCAATTTTATATCCACATGAGCATGCTTAACCCTATCAAACTACTAGGGCATGTAGCTAGCAAGCAGACCACCTACTAAACCATGCTAGGTCTTCACGATAGGTCATACTAGTCCTCATTCCTCAATATTGGACCAAGATCATACCTACCCATGTCACCAACTTATATGTGAGGGGTTCATCAAACATACACCTTAATCCAAGGGGTTTCCCTTTCCTCTAAACATGAGGGGTGCCATGCTCAAATCTATGGAAACTCAAATCTCGTCGTGAGCATCTGGTACACCAGGCACTACTACTTCCCCTCTTAGGTATAGGTTCACCTTAATGATGTCCCACTGCATACTCAGCCTTTTAACCTCGAACCAAGCATGTACAAGGTATGGTATGCACTTCCTATAATCCTTCTACTTGAGCAACACCTCAGAGTTGAGTCCTCCTCAAGGACAACCAACTAGGTATAAGGCCTCACAACTTGGTACTAAGCCTCCTCAGGGTCTAAGGAACTCTTCTTCCTATCCCTAGCAGGTAAACACATATACCATAGGCACATAGGTACCACCAGCCTCATCCTCTTTCTAGGGTTTGGTTCCTCTAAAGGCAACAAAGATACCATCAGCCTCCAGGGATCATACACGAGGCAACCGCAACCAACCACTTAGGTCGCATCATCCACAACTTCTTAGGGTTTCTCCTAACCCGGAGTCTAAACTTCCAACCTTCTAGCTCGGGTCCTACTCTCTCTCTCTCTAGAGCTTAACCCTACAACAACCTTACTACTATAGGTCCTCTCTCTAAGGAGGATCAAGCTCACAAGCGTACACCTACATGAGTGAAACCTATGTTTGCCCAAGATTATCCATAACTCTTCATGCTTATCTCATAAGATATACATCATGCCCTTCTGGCCTGGGTTTCGACCTACTACCAGCACTTACTAACATACTCTAGGTGCATACTATGCCATGCTCATATCAGCCCATAGGGTTTTTATAGGGTCATCAATAACCTCATCAATGAAGGAGTTATCCTTCACCCTAACATGCATGACCCTATCTAGGGTTGGGTCGCCAAAGGTACTAGGTCAGCCAACCCCACATGGCTCACACTATAAGGATTCAAAACCAACATCAGGTCAACCCATACACAAGGTTGACCATGACTTCCATCTCATCATGCCATCTCTCTCTCTCTAACCACCACTTAGGGTTAGGGTTAGCATAATCCTCAGAGGATGTGCCAGGTCTCTACCTTTAATGGAGGTCGCTTCCTCCAAGACCAACTCTCTACTTCATCCTCCTAACAAGAAGGTCTAACCTCATGTCTCTCCTCAGGGCATGACAACACATGTTATACGACCTAAGCATGCAACTATTCTTTAGTTTATGTTTAAACTATTAAGATTATGTCCATGACATCTTATTTAAATGCTTTTAACTGATTTGGTGGAGGATTCCTTAAACCTTATCAACTTTACCCATACCTCAAGAGGGTGAGGAAGAGAGAGAAAACCATAATCCTTAAAATCCTTAACAGCATTTGAGTTGAGAAGGGATGAATAAGATGAGAGAGTCCTAAAGGTATCTTATTTCAAGTCAAATCTTGAGACATTGGACAGGCACTCACACAAATCTAGGAGTCCTCGTATTCTGACTAGTAGTGCGGAGGAAAATATTGCGAACCCCTGGACGTGATCCTTTTCTAGACACCTCTATCTTTTGAAAAATCCTCTAATAACTCCCTCGATTCTATGGAATTTGTAAAATTTAATCATTATTAAAGATTAAATGAGGAACCGATGCTCTGATACCAAATGTAACGACCCCACCTCCCGGTAACCCTCACTTAAGGGAGACCAAGAGGTCAGAGCCATTATCCCAATAAACCGGATCAAAGGTTCAACAATTAGTCAGTAATATTTATGAAATTCTACCAACTAAACTGAAATCTAGTATAAAATAAAACTTTGCATACCTTTTAAAAACTTTGGAAATCTACTTCTATCCGTATCTTGATTCTATTCTAACTAATCCTCCTTGCACTTTATTTCTTAGTTTCACAATATGCCACTTTACTATTTGTCCTTTTCAAACTTGTACCTAAAACACCGACAAACAAAATGTCAGTCAGCATAAAGGAATATGTCGGTATGTGGGGACAACTAAAATATCACACATAAGGCTAACAACTTATTTATCACCATCAAAGTAAATAACACTTCAATTTACATTTTCAATGTGTCAAACTCCACCGCTTTTGCCCTAACCCTGGAATACCCTCTTTAGGGTTTCTCTTTAGACATTGACTTATGGCCACCTACTCTATCCTGAGCTTGGTGCCTGGGGTCACCTCTCATGGTCCCCATTAGACATGCAATAAAGGCCACCTTCTCTATCCTAAGCTTGGTTCCTGGGGTCACCACTCATGGTGCCCATGGGTCTTCCCTCTTGGGCTTGACCTCATTGCATCATCCATTAGGGTGGCATGTAGGTGCGAGAATACACACTTATATCATAATTGTGATAATCATAGTGACTTTATGATTTGCAAGTATGAACATCCATACTGATAGATTACATTCAATGCGATCAATCATCTGGAAAACCTTCGGGAAACTAATTTGATTAACCATAATTAACCACATACCTGATCTAGAGCAACTTGGTGTCCAATAATAATGATAAAGAACAATCAAACAAGCAATCAACAATATCCTGAAATTAATGCAATACATCCAAGTGGTATAGTTTATCCAAAACATTCCCAAGATTGACTTGGATTCCATCTTAGGCTTTCTAGGCCACTTTAGGGTTTTATTAAGGTTTTAGCCTCCATAATACTTTTATCACATTTAATGCTCTCTTAGTTCACAAACCTTAATTTCAACATCATAAGCCCAATTAAAGTCTATTATTTTTCTTTTATACTAAAATCACCATCTTTATCCTTTCAAGTCATGTCAAGATCATTAGGCCCAATTATCATCTTTGGTTTCTTTTGAATTGACAGCTTGTATTTCATTATGGTCTAATTCACATATGAACTCTATTTATCACTAATTCCACTAGAAAACCCTAATTACCAAATTAAGGGTATTTATCCACAATTAGGAACTTTTATACTAGAAATAGCTTAGAACCATCATATCTCAGCTTTATACATGAATTTGACCAATTAAAGCCATTAAGAACCATAATTTCTAACATTAGGGTTTCAAGGCCCATTAAAGCTTATTTATGTACATGGAACCCTAAATTAATCATATTACACATAAAGTTCATCCTTTTAGATCTAATGCGTCTTTTTATAATCAACAGGTTAATATCAACTTTAATCATCCATATAACCTTTCTCAATACATTAAACATCAAAGATTAGGGTTTTTCATTAATTAAACCATTTAAAGATATCATCTTTACATACTTATTGAATTGCAAGAAGAATTAGGCGTCAATTACATTTTCATTGCATTGCTTGCATTTTTCTTATCAAAAAGCACTACTTATTTGTATTTTTTGGCCAAAGGAGTGATTTTTAATGATTTATACAAGAATCCATATTCTTTTATAATATTGGGCAGAGAGGCGAGTTACCTGGGCTTTTTAAGAAAAATGACGCTCGTCGGATCGCCAGTCTTCATTGACTGCATGAGATCGCATGGTCCTTAGCACATGCACCCACTCACGTCTTCAGCAACATAGAGCTCCTCAGGGCCTTTGATCTAAATCGCGGCCCATTGTGGACTTCGATCAGACGGCGGCTACTCTTTGTCCTCAACTGACTCAACAAAGTTATGTGGCGGCGCCACGGCTGAGAGCTCGTAGGAGCAGTGCCAACCCAAGGACCTGGGGTATGAGACAAGAGGGCAAGCTGCGGGTTGCAATCGTGTAGTCATTAGCAATGAGAGGGGGGACCTATATATAGGACTTAGGGGCTCTTCTAGGGTTGCTTTCGCCCTTACTCTCGGCTCGATTGGGTGTTTCTTCTAGAATGAACAAAACTACCCAAAACCTAGGATGGTTGGGTGCGGAAACATCTCACGAATCTAACCAACAACTTTCCTTGTTTGCACATCAATTAAATTGTGAGAAAAATCAGGTGGAAAGACCCTCTGTCCGTGGCCTATCTCCTAGTTCATTTAGAATTAAACAATGAGCGGCCTCCGTTGGATCGTAGAAACATCTCACGAATCTAACCAACAACTTTCCATGTTTGCACATCGATTAAAATGTGAGAAAAATCAGGTGGAAAGACCCTCTATCCATGTCCTATCTCCTAGTTCGTTTAGAATTAGACAATGAGCGGCCTACGTTGGATCAAGATCCAACGGTCCGCATCACTTGTGCCTAAACAAAGGAGAGTCGGGTTTCTATTTTAAAGAAAAATCCTTTTCATTTTAGGATAACTTAGAAAAATCATAACTCTCCAACCATTGATCTGTTTAATACCAAATTTTAAGGAAAACTTATTAATGACTTAATATACCATCATGACAAATTTGGGCTCATTTTCTAAAGAAATCGGGTCCATTTCTTCAGTTGCAAATTATTACTCAACTATGTATATTTCTCACCTATTTTCTCTTTCCTTTGCTATTAAATTATTATCTTGGATTCCTTGGACCTCAAGGTACCTTAATGGCTCAAAATCCCATCTTGGTAATATTTCTTTAGCCTCTTTCCTTATCTTTTAACCTTTTTCTTATTTATTCCTTTATTCAAATAAGTTACTTTTCCTTTGCTTTCTTCTCTTTTATATCCATTATTGGATTAATCTAATAATATGAATCATCAAATTTCTATCAAAAGGTATATTTGCAAAGTAAATCCATCCTTTGAATCAAAGCATACAACCTTTTAAATTAAGTACATATTCATAAAATCATTACATTTCAATTATATGCAAAATTGGGGTTGTAACAGGTAGCCATTGAGAAGAGGCTACTGCAAATTTCATCTTCCTATGGCATTGCAGCCATGACCTCTTTCTCGTCTGGATCCAGCACTAGAAAGTAGCCCATATATCTCCTTGCTAGATCCACTCTTGAACCTGGGTGAGGGTCAGTGAATATTGTGGAGAAATGATTATACACAATCTCATCCAGTGTTGTATTGCCCTCCACACGTTCATCTTCAACATTCTTCAATCTTGAAATTTTGTTATGCCATCGTCTTGCTTTGACTAGAGTGGGGAAGTAATTGTTGTTTCCATCCCCAAGTTTGAGCCATTCACAATGCACTTTTTATTTCTATTCGATATCCTACAATCTCATTTCCTCCACAATGTCCATATGGAGATCTATAATAACATTCTCTAACTCTGAATCATAGTGGTCAGCCAAATGTCTTTGGGCCAATAGCAGCCTGACCTGTAGGGATTTTAGTCTCTTGTTTCTTTTCTTTCTTGACTGTAGATCCCACTCAGATACCTTTTCCAGGAAGTTTGTTGTAGTTTTCATGAAGCTGTCCTCCTCCTTCCAGCTTCATTTTATAAAGTCTATAAATTGTTTGTCTTCATGCCACTGAACATACGTACATTTCCTTCTCTTGGTTTTCCTACCCACATGGTTTGTTGTAATGAGGATGGGTGAATGGTCTGATTTAATACGATCCACAACTTTAGTTGATGCATTTTGGTACTCATCCAGCCATGGTGAGTTACCCAAATCTCTATCCACACGCATCTAAAGGAGGCCCCTCTTGAAAGTCATCATAGGTCCACTTTCCCCCAGGTCCTTCAATCTGCAATTGGTGATGGCCTTCGCAAAATCAAGACAGTTTCTGGTGTCAAAACCCCTACCCCTGATTTCTCATGGGGAAATAGATAGGCGTTGAAGTCTCCTACTACTACCCAAGGACTGTTACAAGTAGTGCTAAGAGCTTCCAATCTATCCCACAAAAGTTTCCTTCCCACGGGTACGATGTTGGCATACACGAAGGTCATGGCTATCCTGTCGTCAATGATGCAAAGTGTGTACTGCTTGTGCCATTTCCTGATTTGTATAGTATGGATGTCCTCCTTCCAAAGTAGCCAAACTCCCCCTGAGTAGCCTGGTGCCTCCACTTTGTGTGAGCACAAGAAACCCAGAGATGAAATGATATGGTTGGCTTGATCAACACTCACCTTGGCTTGAGAATAGCAAGAACTGATACTTTGTATTTTAAAAGTAGGTTGTTTACCACTATTTGAGTATCTTTTTCATAGATACCTTGAACATTATAGGTCAAACTATTCATGAGACCTGATGGGTTTGTGTATCTTCCTTCCCAGCAATCTTTCGTGCTTCATCCACTAAGTTCTTGTTGGTGTGTTTGCTTCCCCCTCTTCCTTATGTTGGATCTGGGGATATCCGGTAGGACAGCATTTTTCCTATTTCTAAGGTGAACCCCTACAGACATACTCCCTGCGTAGGTAGTATTCCTAGGTTTTGATTCACTTGCACTGAATCTCACATTCTGAAATGGATTGGTAGGTATATTGTTGCCTTCCAGGACTTCATCTTCAAATAGGTTAATAGTTGTGTGAGCTTCATCTGGTTTCTCCATACTTATTGGTGTTTGTTTAGCATTTTTTGAAGTGTCTCCTCCATCCTTTTATTGATGATTTTGGTTTACCTGCCTTGAAGAATCTTGGTTGCCATTTTTGGATTTTGGGTTCTTCTTGCATTCTCTCCAGTCTATTCTCTGACCTCCTATTGGTGCAAAGGTGTGCCTTATAATTTCCTCCACCTCATCCTCACTCTCTGAGTTCTGTAATTCATGGAATCGATTTTGTTGTGGGATCTCAGCTACCCCTCTTTGTTTTTCAGTCTGCCTTAGTTTCCTAAAAAAAGATTGTCCATGGATTTCTACAGAGAACTGATGGTGTTGTGTGTCCTTGTTGGTGTGTTGATGTTGCCCATTTAGTTGTCCCATCTCCTGTTCAAAAGTTACGTTTTTGAAAGGGCACTTTGTCTATGTAAGTCCTATTTTCCCACATTTCAAGCATATGTAGGGTATATTTTAGTATTGTAGTTGGTATTTCCTTCCATCTATGAAGATAGCAGGCATCAACAGTTTCCCCACACTGATTTTGACTACCAATCTAGTGAATCTCCCCCTTTTTTGCATTATAGTAATGATCAAGAAGGTGTCGTGGTAAAGATGTATTGGGAGGTTCGGAATTCTGACCCATACTGTCATATTCTCTGGGTGGGTGTTCTTAGTTGAGAACAATGGTGTCTAATGTTATACAGATAGCAATTACCCTAATAGGAGCCATGGACCTCCGATTAAGGCTCAAACATAATCCTCCTCCAGTTGTAATTGTATCAGAAAGTAGTCATTGTCCAGATCAATTAGATTGAAAACACTGACTAGTTTCCACAACAGCCTTATCTTATCCTTGAGTGTCAAGTAGCCAATGTCCTTAGATATCAGTTTAACTACTACTCCAAAGGACCATGGTTTCAGTAAGCCTTCAATCACTTCTCTTACGTCAAACACAACCATGCCATCTGATGAGGATACCCTGATATCCTCCATACGTAAGGTAGCACCAAGATCCAACGCTTCAAATGGATCCTTGTATTGGGTATTATCAACTACATCTTTGTATGAAAGTTGTGGACCTTTTGGGCTGCTCTCTTACTCCCCTTCTTGTCGATTAGCCTCCTTTGACCCCCTTTCCCCTAACAGTGGGAATTTTGCAAGAGATTGCTAACATTCTCAATCAATGGATGTGTCGCGAAAAGTTTTTGAGTCGCTCAAGATCTCTTCCATTCTCCTTGAGTAACCCAGATTGATTCCTATATTATCGAGTAACGAATGAGTTGTTAACTTTTGTTCTCCTCCTTGTCGTAGCATGGTATTCTCCCCAGTAGGACCTTCCCTTGTCCCCCAAGAGTCGTTAGTTCCTTCACGATTAGATCGGCGATCTTGAATTTCCAGTGTTTTCCCTTTTCCTCCAACAATATTGTTTGATATTCCTCCACTACTAGGATCGTTCGATACTAACCCTAGCACCATCACCAATAGGATCTGAATTTCTTTTATATTATGACCTTTGATGTATTTGAAATCCATATAAATAGTAATCAATGAAACATGAACAAATCCCTCAATAAGGAAAATGTTTAATGGAACCATTCTTAGTTGGAAATAGAGTAGACATCATAGTGGCATATTAGATGTTCGTCTTGAAGTAGGATGCATAAGATTTATTTAAAAAATATAAGAGGACTTACACTTTAAATGTCACACTCTAACTGGTAAATTTCTTATATGGTGTGCCATTAGAAAGGCATACTCTCTTTATCAACCATGTTAGCATGAATTTTTATACAAAGTTTTAACTTAAGTAATCACAATTAATAACCAATTTGTTTGATAATTTCTAAAGTAGAAATAATATGGTGTTGTATAGATGCAACATGTAACATCCCAATTTTCTAAAACATATAATTCACCGATCGAAAGCATAATCTTATTCAGAATGTCACAAAATGATAATCATTGCATAAAAATAAAGTTTAATTAAACCAGCACAGGATACATTGCATAGTTTCTCATATCTCAAACTTATAACATGAAACTCACACTCTAAACTAAAACACATGTCCCATAAACATAAAGGAAAACTACTATATTGATAGTTGGCACCCCACTAGTTTTGGTCTAGATGTCCTTGAGCTCCTTCTTCAATTGGTCCTCAGATAGCTTTATCCTTGATGTTGCTCGTTTCGTACGGGCGGCGTGCCCCCGTCCATGCATAAAACAGTTTGTAAGTGGAATTGAACATATTATAAAACTAAAATAACATACACTTTGGAAAAAAAACATTTAACATCATGAAAATAAACTTTTCATTTTATCATTGTCTTTTATCTGACTTATATAAGAATCCTCACATTTTGCACTGAAGTGCCTCTTCTCTTTACACCAAAGTGCCTCTTTAATTGCATTGAAGTGCTCTGTATGTTAGGAAAGCCCATGATTTGCACTGAGGTGCTCTGTATGCTAGGAAATCCCATGATTTGCACCGAGGCTCTCTATATGCTAGGAAAGCCCATGACGAGGATCTTATATAATGTCCATTCATTATCTTCACTCTTTACTCTTGAATACTCTTTACTCTTGCTCTTATGAATATGATGTGATATGATAATTATTAAATATAAGTAGTAAAAAGGATTTCATTTATCCAATAACTTTTGACTTTGATCAATAAAATCATAGCATGAATAATACATTCACATAATAACATGAACATTGTACACAACAACATATAAACATCCAATAACTATGTTCAAGGTGCATGGAACATTATAGAGATTGGAGAAACTCCTAATCTTCTCTTGATGTTCAGGGAACCCTACTTACCCTGTATAATTAATTAACACGTATTAATAATCATTATCCAACCTACTTTTAAGGTTTCATGGATCTTGAATATATCAAGGAAATTTGGATCAAAATGGGGACTCAAAACAACCATATTATTGTTCCTTCTTTGAAAACCTTTCCAATGAATATTTTAGCATAATTTTCTGATGTACGGTTAATTAGTTATGGATTTTCAACTATTGGCCAATCAGAATTCGAGAAAATTCCATGTTAACGCATTATCTAAAGACTTTGGTCAAACTCGGCGCCAGGCCCGCTCTTAGGTGGACCAAATAGATTTTTCCACCTAGCAAGACGGCCCGCCCCAGTGGATGTGTGGTCAAAGAAAATGATGCGCTAAAATTCTCTAATTTCCCATGAGGGTGTAACTATGGAAATCGATCCAACATGGGTGAAAAGGAGAATCCATCCCCTAGGATCATCATTTTCCCAGTGACGAAATAGTGAGAAGAAAAGTCACAAGCTGTGAGAAGAATAGAGCGATTCAAGGAAGAAAAATTGGGACTGTGACCCCTTTCATGAAGAACTGTGGTGTTGGGTACCTGCACCATCGCTAGTCCATTTTGGCAAGCCAAAAACTGAGCAGAGGCATGGCCAGACGACCAACATTCTGCCCTAGCCATGGAAAAAGTAGGACAAGATCAAAGAGGGATAGGAAAACTGAGTAATCGTGAGTAAACCAACACTTCTTGTAGATTCGTAATGCCCCCATGAAGGTATAGAAGCCAAGAACGACATTGAAGGAAGGCCAAAACACGAGGGTAGTTCGTAAAGTCAAAATTGTAACATGAAACAAAAAAAGAGGCAAACCATAACTTACCCATCTTCTTTCCCAATAGGACATGATGAAACCCAATTGAAGCTATGAGGAACTGATGCACATCATCGGGAAGGACTGGGATGACTTCAAAGGTTGAGTCAAGTCATCGACGGTCAGAGGTAGAAAATGGATAGCGGTCGCAGGGTTATAAGGGAAGAGAGAGAGCAACTATGGTTTCTTAGGGTTTTTGAGATGTCGAGGAACATTTTTGGATGTTTCCTTATATAGATTAGTTGTTGAACGGCTAGATTCACCAGCAGAATGGGGAAAATAGGGGAATTGATGGCAGTCCTAGTTGACCGGTAACTCTAGGGCACCAAAACCTAGCGTGTAAGGTATGGGAACATTTGGGATGGGGCAAGGATGGTGAGGTAGATAATCATTTGCACATGGAATCAATAGAGAGGGAGATTGAGAGGGCGGAAACTAGCCTCCACTATTCCAGTCCGAGTAGGACTCGAATGGGTGGAAGAGATGGCCCAAAGATGTGTGATGGATCCGTGAATCAGCCAAAAAGATCATGGCCATCTGATTAGATCTGAGGTCACAAATATGAGCACGTGACAAGCATCTATATACAGACTAAAGGCCGCACTATATAGGATTTAATTTATTATTCAATTTTTATTTAATTTATTTCCCAATCAAAAAGAGCACTTAAGTGTGTTACAACTTAACCAAAATTGGTGTGTTATCAAATTTGGATGTAAGGATTCCTAAAATCAAGTTAGATTTTAGTTTCGAGACACCCTACTACATGTTATCTCCTTTTCAAGTTAAATCTTATTTTAATTACCCAAGACCATCCAAAATTATTTAGAGGTTGATATTTTAAGGAAAGCTATATATCATCATTTCAAATTCTCATAAACATTATTAGTTCAAATTATTATTATCAAAAGGTTCAATTTCACTTTTAACCCCCATATATAGTTAATTCACTAATTAGTGATACATTTGATGAAATTGAGTTTCCATGTATTTTATATGAAGCATTAGTATTTGAAATTTGAAATTAGGGTTTTATAATGTAGGATTAGTTGCAAAAAATTAGGGTGTTACAATTCTACCAACCTTAAATGAAATTATCCTCGAAATTCTACTAGTCTACCAACCTTAGGGTTTTCCTTACCCTTAACATGAAAATTCTAGCACCTTATAATTATCATGAATATTTACACATACTCACATCTAGGGTAATACTAAGCACAATTGTAATCTATCAAAGGCACTAAAGGGATTTCAAAAATAAATCATACATTGTTCATTCTCATCATTTTCATCATCATCTACCATGGTGAAGATCCTAGCTTGTCGTTTCTCCCTAGGCTCTTTGTTGACTTGGGGATCCTTCTTTTGTAGGAGCTTGGGGCAGTTGGATCTGATATGGTCAGCTTCTCCATAGTAGTAACAAACTCCATTTCCATTTTTGCATTCTCCTATGTGATACCTATTACACTTAGTGCACTTAGTCTTTGTGTGAGGGTTTGGAGCAGGTTCTTCTTGTACTGTTCTCTTCTTGTCGTTATGGTTTTTGCGCTCTTTCTTGCTTCCTGAGGGTGCTCCATTCTTCCACTATCATCTAGGGTGGTCCTTCAACTCTAGTGCAGACTTGACTGCCTCTTGTACTGTCCTAATGCCACGTCCTGTCAGTGCATATCCCAAATCAGGTTTCAGGCCACACATAAACTTCTTTGCCAAACACGTCTCGTCTACACCATAATCGTACTTCTACAGCATACGAAACTTCATTACATAATGGCTAACAGTTCACTCATACTGTCTTTGGTGCTTGAACTCATCTCCTTCTTCTCGATCATGGCTTCAGAGACGTAATGGTTCCAGAAGGCAGTGGTGAACTCCTCCGAGGTCAACGGCTCAACATTGGGTCCTCGAGCTTTGGTGAAATTCTCCCACCAAGTGTGGGCTACACTCTTCAACATGTGCATCCTAAAGAGAACTTTAGAAGGATCGGAACATACTAAGTCATGAAAACAATGCTCGGCATTGAGAAGACACTCTTCAACACGACCAACTACATCGGTCTCAGCTTCTCCAGAGAAGGTTTATGGCTTGATCTTCATGAAGTCTACTAAGGTCAACTCCTAGTTCCTCGATTAATGTGGTCTTCCTTGTTGACCAGTGATAGCATTAGTGAGAGCCTTGATGAGCACTTCTAGAGGTGCATTAGGGTTACCATTAGGGTTAACCCCTCCAGAAGCACTATGATCACTTCCCCCATTGGAAGAGCTTCCCTCTCCATCTGCGTGCTCCTTGCCCTTATCACATCTCTTCTTGGGAGCCATCTACAAAAGGGAACATAAACTATATAATACTTTTGAGAAAAACCAGGTGGCCAACTATATTTTTCACTCTGATACCATATTGTAACATCCCAATTTTCTAAAACATATAAGTCATCGAGCGGAAGCATAATCTTATTGGGATGTCACAAAATGATAATCATTGCATTAAAATAAAGTTTAATTAAACCAACACAGGATACATTGCATAGTTTCACATATCTCAAACTTATAACATAAAACTCACACTCTAAACAAAAACACATGTCTCATGAACATAAAGGAAAACTACTCTATTAATAGTTGGCACCCTACCAGGTTTGGTCTAGATGTCCTTGAGCTCCTTCTTCAGTTGGTTCTCAGATAGCTTTATCCTTAATGTTGCTCCTTTCTTGTGGGAATCGCGCCCCCTGCCATGCATAAAATAGTTTTAAAGTGGAATTGAACATATTATAAAACTAAAATAACATACACTTTGAAAAAAAAACATTTAACATCATGAAAATAAACTTTGTAATTTATCATTGTCTTTTATCTGACTTATATAAGAATCCTCAAGTTTTGCACCGAAGTGCCTCTTCTCTTTGCACTGAGGTGCTCTGTATGCTAGGAAAGCCCATACTTTGCACTGAGGTGCTCTGTATGCTAGGAAAGCCCATGGAGAGGATCTTAAATAAGGTTCATTCATTATCTTTACTCTTTACTCTTGAATAGTCTTTACTCTTGCTCTTAAACATGACTATGATGTGATATGACAATTCTTAATTATAAACAATAAAAAGGATTTCATTTATCCAATAACTTTTAACTTTGATCAATAAAATCATAGCATGAATAATGTATTCACACAATAACATGAGCATTGTACACAATAGCATATAAACATTTAATAACTATGTTCAAAGTGCATGGACCACTTAAAGAGATTGGAGCAACTACTAATGTTCTCTTGATGTTCAAGGAACCCTAATTACCCTGTATAATTAATTAACATGTATTAATAATCATTATCCAACCTAATTTTAGGGTTTCATGGATCTTGAATATATTAGGGAAATTCGGATCAAAACAGGGACTCAACCCACCATATTATTGTTCCTTGTTTGAAAACCTTTCCAGTGAATAATTTTGCATAATTTTCTGATGTACAGTTAATTAGTTATGGATTTTCAACTACTAGCCAATCAGAATTTAAGAAAATTTCATGTTAATGCATTATCTAAAACTTTGGTCAAACTCGGTGCCAGGCCTACTCTTAGGTGGACCAAACAGATTCTGTCACCTAGCAAGATGGCCTGCCTCAGTCGATGCTCGGTCAAAAAAATGATGCATTGAAATTCCCGAATTGCCCATGACGGCGTCACTATGGAAACTGATCTAACAGGGGAGAAAATGAGAATCCATTCCCTGGGATCATTGTTTTCCCAGTGATGAAACAGCAAGAAGAAAAGCCACAAGTTGTGAGAAGAACATAGCAATTTAGGGAAACAAAACTGGGATTGTGACCCCTTTCGTGTAGAACTATGGTTTTGGGCACCTGGAACCCTCGCCAGTTTAGTCTGGCAAGCCAAAAACTGAGCAGAGGCGTGGCCATATGACCAACATTCTACCCTTGCCATGAAGAAGCAGGACGAGATCAAAGAGGGAAAGGAAAACTGAGTGATCTTGTGTAGACCAACACTGCTTGCAGATTCGCAGTGCCCCCATGATGGTATAGAAGCCAAGAACGGCGTTGAAGGAAGGCCAAAATGCAAGGGTAATTTATAAATCCAAAACAATAACATGAAACCAAAAAGTGGGAGAGCATAACATATTGGTCTTCTTGCCCAATAGGATGCAATGAAACCCAACTGAAGCTATGAGGAATTGATGCATATCATCAGGAAGGATCGGGATGGCTTCAAAGGCTGAGTCAAGCCGCCGACGGTAAGAGGTAGAAGATGGATAGCAGTTGCAGGGTTACAAGGGAAGAGAGAGAGAAAAAAAAAACTATGGGTGCTTAGGGTTTTTGAGATATCGAGGAACGTTTTTGGATGTTCCCTTATATAGGTTAGTTGTTGAATGTCCAGAGTCACCAGCGAAAGGGGGAAAATAGGGGAAGCGAGGGTGGTCCTAGCCGACCGGGGACCCTAGGGCACTAAAACCTAGCATGTAAGGTATGGGAACATTTGGTAAGGGGCAAGGATGATGAGGGAGTGATTCATTCCCATAGGGAATCAATGAAGAGGGAGATCGGGAGGGCGGAAACTAGTCACCACTGTTCCAATCTGAGTAGGACTCAGACGGGCGAAAGAGATGGTCAAAAGTCATCCGATGGATCGGCGAATCTGCAAAAAAGATCACGGTCATACGATTAGATTGGAGATCACAAAAAGGAGCGTTAGACAGGCATCTATATACATACTAAAGTCCACACCATATAGGATTGCATTTATTATTCAATTTTTATTTAATTTCTTTCCCAATCAAAAAGGAGCACATAAGTGAATTAAAAGTTAACCAAAATTTGTGTGTTACCAAATTTGGGTGCAAGAATTCCAAAAATCAAGTTAGATTTTAGTTTTGAGACACTCTACTACATGTTATCTCCTTTTTAAGTTAAATCTTATTTTAATTACCCTCGGGCATCTTAAATTATTTAGAGGTTGATATTTTGAGGAAAGCTATATATCATCATTTCAAGTTCTCACAAAAATTATTCGGTCAAATTGTTATTATCAAAAGGGTCAATTTCTCTTTTAACCCCCCATATATAGTTAATTTACTAATTAGGGTTACATTTGATGAAATTGAGTTTCAATGTATTTTATATGAAGCATTAAGATTTGAAATTTGAAATTAGGGTTTTATAATGTAGGATTAGTTATAAAAAGTTAGGGTGTTACACAACATTTTTATGATAATAAATTTAAATATAAGATATATAAATAGGATTAGGAGGATGTGTATTTGAATGATGTTTGTTCTTCATGCCCAAAGATATATCCCCATAAATCTTGATATTGATGAAATAAAGAAATAGTTGAACATGAAACCATGATGATCATTTTTATCTTACAAATCCTTGTATCTATGTCTTGATTGTTTTGAACTCATTTTTTTCTCTTAACATATTGAAGAACATTTATATTCAGTCTTTATAAGTGTGCCTCACCCACTTTGAAATACTAACTCGTCCATTGACCCTCACCTTACCCCTCCTCATCATTGCCTAGTCAAGAACCATCACTTAAGGTGATCCAGGTGCCATTCCCCCTCTTAATCATCTTCTCCATCCTCCCATTCAGATCGGAAGCTAGTCTTCTAAAATATATAAATGCATATGTACCACCTCTAACACCTACAACTGTAGATGGACTGCCACTTTGTGTACTAACTATAAACAACTCCAATATCTGTCAAGAATAGAGGGACCTATCTCTCCTTCATATCCCTCCTCACCTACAATCACTAATTCAAATCTATATGCCTCATCAGTCCAAGCCTTGCCACACCTTCACCCTAATCCATGAGCCACTTCTTCACCACATAAAAGCAAGGGTCTAAAGCTTAGATACTTTTATATCAGCCTCGTTGGTTGTACTTGTCCAACCCACAATCATCTACATGTGAGAAGCATAAATGGCTTTGTTCATGTTGGATTCCAAGTTAGACCGAGGGCTGACCATCCTTATTCACACCAACTTTGTGAAAGTTGTACATGCTAACAATCGTCAACTTGGGTGGGGTGAGAAAACCTCAATATATTATTTCTGAGTTGTTATCTCCCTTATTTTGGCTTGATTCTATAATATGTTAATATGAACAAAATATGCAATGAGTTGAGTAAACTATGGGGTAACATGTGATCTATGGCTAATTCAAATAGTTAGTAGGGTTTTCCTAATCATGCCACCTAAATTATGTAGGAATATAAGTATTACATTATGTATACTTACATCAACATTGTATCTTAGCCTATTTTTCTATATGGTCTAAGTTCAGGAGAAATTTATAGGAATATATTCATTCTATTTTATGATGAATTATATTAATGTATAGGGATATTTACTTTGATAAGGGACATAGATAAGGAGGATGTTTCTAAGACACCAAAAAGTGGACATGTGAGATTGTTTTTGGTTCATATAGTAATTTTATCTATGTATTTGAAGTATTATCATTCATGCATTTAATAACCAATAAATACATAAGTACATTGATAAATATGATTGGCATTGACTTGCGCATTGGTGTGAATTTATAAACATATAAAACTTGGTCAAATTTAAACCCTTAATTCCTATAATAAGATTATTGGATCCAATCATATCCCATGTAATACATATCCTTGACCTAGTTGATTGAATTGAGATATATGAGGATAACATTAAAAACCACAACATGAATATTATGACACAGACATATGTAACCTAGACACACTCAGGTTTATATGGGTAAAGATGTGTCTTAGAACTAAAATGGATATCAAATCATGTGCCCACTTAATAAGATTAATGACCCAAATATCAAATTAGGTTTTTCGGACTAGGATAAGAACACAAAATTGCTTTGGTTTGACAACCATACATAATGTGTTCCTAATAGGAATGCTAAATTTTGGGTTCAAGTACATTCATTAAGTTGACATTTAGCTATGAGGATTGGGTTTGTTAATTTCTATTTTAATTTTGGCATTTATACAACTTTGACATAAAGTTTTCCATAATGAGAAATCTCTTGACCTTATTTTCTCTTATTTAATATATATCTATTTTAAGTGATATTCTTTGGAATATCTTGAAAATATGTCAACTCTTGTTATATTGGCTTTATAAACCCTCCTAAAATATATATAAATTTTATTTGTCTAATTGATGACATATGTATTTCCTCCATATTTTGCATGTGGTTTTAGACTAGTTTAACTAATGTAGATATTTATATGTAGCCATGCTTTCTATAAAAGGACGTGCTTTTCCATCTAGGGTGTGCTATTCCACTCATTATAAATAAATGTGTAATATTCCAGCCAGGTGTGCTATTCTGCCATTCCTATTTTAGGCTAATGATTCTTTGTGTCTTTTCCCTGCTTTATCTATTTCAAGTTGATAATATCTACACACATATTTTATTTTATGAATGGGTTGATGGAAAAACACATTATGAAATTATGTTATTTGTTAATGCCTCATTATTTTGAATTAATTCTCTTTGTTAACTTACCTATTTCATAATAGCCCTATCTTCAATGGGAACACCCTCCTACTTCTTTTATCCTAAAATTCCTAAATACGTTTATAATGCACATACTCATTTTTAGTTGCCCATGTTTTTCTTTGTATCTCTTAGAGTGTTGCTCCCGGACCATCCATGTGTAGGTACCTTGGAGGACCTAGACTGAGGAGGATCATATCCTAATTGGGAGCATGAGGATAGCTTGGAATGGATGGGTTTCCCACTCAACTGTCCTTGTATAATTAGTTCGAATCTTTAGTTTGTAATACCACCTTTTATAGTGAGGAACAATTGGATAATGATACAACTTATAAATTTCTAATAGTTCTCCTCCACTGATTTTTATCTACATGGCTATTTGTATCATACCACTTTTTTGGATCCCCGTTCAGGTCCCACTCTTTAAAATATGGTATTAGATCCTATGCAATCAATGACTGGACTATTTCAAGTTATCCTCTACTTTTCCTATACATATTCCTCAATTCATACGTTAGGTGACCTTATATAAGAAGTTAATAAACTTTTCTTGAGTCATGGAAGTACCAACTAGGGTTTTATCCCAATATTAATTGGTGATTATCACCAATCCCCATACCACTTAAGTATATGAGACCCAATTCATGGATACCTAAATCACCCCTACTGTAACACCCCAAATTTGAATACTTGCACATGATCAGAAGAATAACTTCCAAACTCATAATATTGTTGGGTTATCACAATTCTTAAATATCTTACATAAGAATATTTGAAAACTTAACCATCACAGAACACATTTCATTTACCATTCTTACATAGAAAGGAAAATGTATACACAACTTATGGCATTGGTCAAAATCCTAAGCATAAACAACTAATCTTACAACATGAATTTAAAATGAGGTGGATAACAGCACCCCCACCAGGACACTTCTATTCTCTCACTGGATATACATAGTCCTTGGGCCAACATCTTTGGTTCTACTTATTCTCCATCTCCTCACCTCCAAACATCTAGTCCTCAATCATGCAAAGCAACATAAAAACATGTGAGTGGCACTGAATAGTTATAAATGAAAATAACTTATACTTGAAATGACACAAAAATAATTTGAATGACTTAAAATATAGTAACTAAACTTGATGTACATGATTAATTGAATACACATGTTAATTGGAATGATTATATGAAAATATATATTTTATCTTGAGTTAATGTAGTCACTATCCTTAATGCACTTATAAGGTTAGTTAAGGCTCAGTTAAGGCTCACATAAGGTCGGTTAAGGCTCACTTAATGATCCCACATAGCTCATAAGGTCGATTAAGGCTCACTTAAACATTATTGAGAGGACTACATTAACATAACATGATTTTTTAATTCAATAAATATGATTATCCTAATTTCATGATTCATTAACATGGCAGTAATGCATAATTTTCGATTTCAAAACATAATAAGAAAATAATATAAAATATGAACCCTAAATTAATACTTAGTGTGAATGACCCACTTACCTAGGCTTGAGGAAATCCACTAACAATATACTGCATCCTGATCAATTGTAATATCTTGTATTACATATGATCATGAATGAATTCAACTTTTATGACATAACATTATGGTTCTTAATCAAAAAGGGAGAAATGGGTTTGTATTCAAGGTTTAAAGATGAGTCAGGAAGGTTCTCTGTCTCAAGACCTTTTTGACAAGTATTTGTGCAAAACAAATCACGTCGGATGCAAAAAAATATGCATTTTGTAACTTTTGACCAATCATAAAACAAGCTAAATTGATGTGTATAAACCAGATCGGGGAAAAAATCTGGCACGGCCTCACTTAAGTGGCTCAATGTAGACCATCTTGTATCCTTGGGCTCCAGTAGAACTAAAGCATGGTCAAATGAAAAAAAAATACACAAAAAGGACTAAATTACCCATGTGTAGTTGATACATTTATCAAGTGGACTAGAGTAAAATTGTTAAATGAGTACAATTATTGCATTCTCTAAATCTGATGGAACTCAACAATATAATAGTTGAAATCCTCATATCAAAACTCAAATTTTTGAGTTATCTGTGAAAATAAAGAAGAGGGATGTCTCCCCTGTCACCATCCAAGATCAGCAACCTTTTGTTAAAATGTGAAACCCAGAAGCTCTAACTGCAAACACATTACATCTAGAAGAGTAAGAGAACCAAATATGTTGTTCATTGCCTAATGATAGGAACTAATAGTAGACTATGCTCTGCATAATCAACTTAAGGCAAGGCATGAATCATCTATGTAAAGCAATCGTAAAAGTTCCTAAAACGGAAAAGCATGGTGGAAATAGAACCACTGAAGTTGTAACTTGAGTTTTCATCAAGAAACAACAAAAAGTGGGAGATAAGGTAAATGTAGGACCACCATATTGCACTGAAGGTTTAGCAAGAAGACCCAAAAGTAAATGACCGACTGAGTGTCCCAATGATGATCTTCATCTCTGACTAGGTAATCGGATTTTGGGGACCCAACTACGGTGAACCGTGTCTAGAAATAGGCATTAGTAGAAACTATAAAGGGGAGTTAGGATGCTTATTAAAGGTTATATTTGACTTTTAAAGGAGATTTTGGCCTGAGGTTGCCATCGTCGAGGGAGAAAACTGACCTTGCAGTGATGGCTCAAAGGTTTAGTCTAAAATTGAAGGTTAGGAGGCTATATGGAAGGTGAACGAATCTTTGAGGACCAATTTGAGAGTATGAGAAGATTGTGATCTCTGTCTGCTACCTGTGGTGTGGACAGATAGGAGCGTCCATTTGGGCATTTCTGAATCTTAGGGAGATAGGGATTACATCTAGGTTCTTTGTTTTCCTAATGCTCTTTTGAACCCAATGGTTGTGAGAGAAATGAAATTCATGGATCCATGAGGGATAAAAATTTGTTGGGTTTGTTGTTGATTATGGGACCTTAATGCATGAAGGAATAAGGCGGAGTCTCTGACGCTCAATTATAGAATTGATGGTTTTAACATAACCCACAATAACCACCAGCGTGTGATGCACCGTATATGCAAAATTTAGTAAAATACCAACAGTCCTCTATATGATGTGGTATCTAGGTCAATTACCCATGTCCTTTCCTATCTCTTCCTTGCATTAATTAACATTGCAAACTTTATCCAACCCCAATGAAATTTGACATGCTTGCTCATTCAACTATGAGTAATTCAAATATGTAATTAAATCTTAGGTTTGAGATAAAGGATAATGTAATTTGCAATATTAGTTACTTAGAGTTATTAATGCATTGGCAATTGTTGAGAAGGAGTTGCATTACTTGAATTTAAGGGAAGGTCTTATATCATATTGTATACACATATAACAACCAAGGGAACATGTTATGCATGTATGTGGGGTCAAATTCTATTTAAAACTAGACTTGTCATCATTACTTAATTAGGGCTAGGTTTTTTCAATAATTTGACTATGATGAAAATCGAGGTACCATAATCATATTCATGTATCTTTCTAAGGTTCATTTATGTATTGGAGGTACATTAAAGTTGTAACCTATAATATTGATCATGCTTATTCTAATCTAAAATATTAGGTATGTTATAATTCTACCCACCTTAAAGGGATTTTGTCCTTGAAATTTGCATGCACTAACATGGTACTACCCACCTTAAACTTTCGCACATAAATCCTTTTCATATAGACTCATAACTTTGTGTTAACATGTTCGTTATATGACATTAACATGGATAACTCAATCTTATCTAACATGCTTAACAATACTAATACATGTATACATCAGTGATGAAAACTAAACCATACCTTCACCATCTACCACAAAAAATGCTCACATTCCTTTATCATTATCATAATCTTATTACTCATCGAGTCAATTAAGGTGAGTTCTCCACATAACCTTGCACTAAGGTGCTCATTTCTCCCAAGAGCTCATTGCATCCAAGTGCTCATTTTTCCAAAGAGCTCATTGCACCAAAGTGCTCATTTACCTTGGAGAACAACTTAATTAACATTATTTTTCTTGAAAGTAATCTTGTTAACTTTCTTGATCCTCATAACTTAATCATTAATGTATTAATATCTAACCCTTGCATAAACAATGGCTTTTACTAACCAATCTTTTTTGCTTAAGTGGCTATCCAATTTAGGTCTTTTGTATCACCCACCTTTGTGATGCCTCAGATATGTGTTGATCAGGCACATACCCAACGATGTGAGACCTCATTATGCAACACTCCACCAACTCAATAGTGCACAGGTCTCATATCACATGCACTAATAAGCAAGGATGAGGTGCAAAATAAGTCTTTATGCTCATGGCATACCCTTACTCTTCTCAATTAGTTCGCCAAGTCATTGAGAAATTAGAAGATATGTCATATGAAAAGTATACAAGGTCCAAACTAGATCGACATCTATCCTTAATACTCATGCTTTCATATACTTAAACCTCAAGATTTATATTTTTAATTGGGGCTCTCAATTTTTGAACACTCCTTAAATAATAGGAATCTTCATCCTGACCTTGTAACTTAATTTTCTTAGGTATGGATGCATTAGTAGATTTTAACTTAGTGGACCTAAAGGGGCATCAACCTAATTGAGAATTCTATGACTACCTAGCGGCCAATTATCCTTTTGCTCTGATACCAAGTTGTAACACACCAAAATTTTCACACATGTACATGAGCAAAAGCATCATATCTTGACTCATAATATTGGTTGGGAGTCACATAATTTGGAATCATACATAAGAATAATTGAAAACTTAGCTATCATAGAACATATTTCATTTACCATTCTAAATTGTTTACATAGAAAGGAAAATGTATACTCAACTTATGGCATTGGTCAAAAGCCTAAGCATTAACAACTAATCCTAAAACATGAATTTAAAATGATGTGGATAATGACACCCCACCACAAAACTCCTATTCTCTCACTGGATATACATAGTCCTTGATCCAACATCTTTTGTTCTACTTCTTTCCCATCTCCTCACATGTGGACATCTCTTCCCCATCTACGCAAACCAATGTAAAAACTTGTGAGCGGAACTTGGTAATTATACATGAAAATAACTTATACTTGAATTACTTAAAATATAATTACTTAACAAGATGTACATGATTACTTGAAGACTTAAGTTAATTGGCATGATTACATGGAAATGTGTATTTTATCTTGACTTAATATAATCACTCTCCTAAATGCACCACAATGCTAACAAGGCTACTTAAGACTCACATAAGGCCAGTTAATGCTCACGTAAGGTCGGTTAAGACTCACATAGTTGTCCCACAGAGATCATAACATTGGTTAATGCTCACTTATAGATGATTGAGAGGACTGTATTAGCATAACATGTTTCATGATTCATCAACATGGCACTAGTGCATAATTTTCAATATGAAAACATAATCATCAAAATGGTAGAAAATATATTTTTTTAGCATGAACATCATTTTCTATAAGAAACATTGAGTACTAATGTACTTGTACTTTAAATGAGGCATTATGAATAGATAAGAAAATAATTTAAACCATTAACACTAAAATCAATACTCAGCGTGCATGACCCACTTGAGGAAGAACACTAGAAATATGTAGAATCCTGGTCAACCCTAATATCTTATATTACATGTAATCATTATTTAACTACACTTTAATGACATAGGTATATAGTTCGTACTTGAAATAGGGGAATTGGCTTTGTATTCAAGGTATAAGTATGAGTCAGGAAGGTTACTTGTCTCAAGACCTCACTAAAGAGTATTTGTACAAAGTTTTCTAATGTTGGGTGCAAAATATAATCATTTTATAACTTATAAACAATCATAAAACAAGCTAAATCAATGTGAATAAACCAAATCAAAAAAGAGTTGGCACAGCCTCACTGAGGTGTCCCAATGGTAGACCCTTCACATTGGCCTTGGGCTCTAGTAAAATTAAACCACTGTCAAAAGACAAAAATCACACAAAAAGGACTAAATTACCCATGTGTAGTTGATACATTAATCAGGTGGACTAGGGTAAAATCATTACATGAGTACTATTATTGCATTCTTTGAATCTGATGGAACTTGACGATACATTTGTTGAAATCCTCAATTCAAACTGCAAATCTTTGAGTTATCTATGAAAATAAAGAAGAGGGATGCCTCCCGCCATCACCACCTAAATTCAACAACCTTTTTTTGGAGTTCTGTGAAGTTCAAAATCTCCAAATGCAAACACTAGCACGTCTAGAGAGCAAGAGATCAAACTCATAGAAGGAACTACTGATATACTAACTTCTAAATAACCAACTGAAGGCAGGGCATGAATAAGATATGTAAAGAGACCATGAAAGTTCCTCTAATAGAAAATCCATGGTGGAAATAGAGTCCCCAAAGTTGCAACTTGGGTTTCCATCAAACATGAATAAAAAGTGAGAAATAAGGTGGATGTAGCATCACCGTGTTGTACTAAACATTTAGCAAGCATACCCAAAAGGAAGTCATTAATGGAGTGGCATGGTCAGGCTCCCAATCTATGACCAAGTAATTGGAATTCACATACCCAACTACGGTCAACCGCATCAGCAACATGTATTTGGAGAAACTATAAAGGGGGGTCAGGATGCTTACTAGAGGTTCAATTTGACTATGGTGAAGGAGATGATGGTCTAAGGTCGTCATCGTCAAGGGACAATATTTTTTGTGTAGTTATGGCTCGAAGGGTTTAGTTTGAAATTAATAGTGTAGAAGGCTATATGGTAGGTGAATGAATCTTTGAGGACCAATCTGGGTTGAGGAGAAGATTGTGATCTCTGTCTTGTACCAGCGTTGGGAGCAAATTTGAGAGACCATTTGGGCATTTCTAAATCTTAGGGAGATAGGGATCGTGTCTAGGTTCTTTGTTCTCATAATGCACTTTTGAATCTGATCATGGAAAGAGAAATGAAATTCATGCATCACAGAGAGAAAATATTTCATGGGTTATTTGTTAATCATAGTCCCTTGACGTGCATAACATGTAGAGGAAGGAGAGTGAGCCCACATTGCCTGATATTGATATGATGGTTCTAACAAAACCTACAATAACCACCAACGTGTGATACACTATAGATGCAGAACTTGTTAAGATGCCAATAATCCTCTACATGAAGTAGTATCTAGGTCAATTACCCATGTACTTTCCTCTGTCTTCCTTACATCAATTGACATTGCTATCCTTATCCAAAACCAATGAAATTTGACATGTTTGCTAGTTCAACTATAAGGAATTCAAATATGTAATTAAATCTTGGTTTGAGCTAAAGGTCCATCTAATTTACAATATTAGGTACATAGACTTATTAATACATTAACAATTGTTGAGAAGGAGTTACATTGATTGAATTTAAGGGAATCTCTTATCTCCTAATATATATGCATATAATAATCAAGTGAACTTATGCATGTATGTGGGGTCAAATTCAATTTAAACCCTGACTAGCCATCATTACATTATTAGATCTAGGTTTTGTGAATTATTTAACTATGATGCATATAGAGGTATCATAATCATATTCATTTATCACTCTAGGGTTCATTTATTTCTTGGAAGTATTTAAATTGTAACCTATCATTATTGGTCATGTTTATTCTAAACCAAAATTTTAGGGATATTATAATTCTACCCATCTTAAAGAAATTTTGTCCTCAAAATTTACATTCACTAACATGGTTTTACCCACCTTAATCCTTCACATATATTTAGACTAAAACTATAATATTCTCATAAATACTTGTAACTCTGTACTAACATGGTCATTATATGACATTATAATGGATAACTCAATCTTAGTCTCACATGATTAACAATACTAACACATATATACATTACTGATGAAAACTAAACCATACTTTCACCATCTACCACAAAAAAGTGCTCAAATTCCTTTATCATTATAATATTATTACTCACCTAGTCAATTAAGGTTATTTCTCCACATAACCTTGCACCAAAGTGCTCGTTGCTCCCAAGAGTTCATTTCACCGAAGTGCTCATTGCTCCAAAGAGATCATTGCAACAAAGTGCTCATTTACCTTGGAGAATCGCATAATTAACATTACTTTCTTAAAAGTACTCTTACTAACTTTATTGATCTGCATAACTTAATCATAAATGTATTTAACGACTAACCCTAGCATAAACAATGGATTTTATTAACTAATTGTATTAATTATAAGTGATTGTTTAATTTAGGTATTTTTTGTCACCCATCTTTGTAATGCCTCAGATATATGTTGGTCAAGCACATACCCAATGGTATGAGACCTTATTATGAAACACTCCACCAACTCAATAGTGCTCATGACCCGTATCAAATGCACTAATAAGAAGGGTAGAGGTGCACAATAAGTCTTTACACTCATGACATACCCTTACACTTCTCAATTGGTCATCCAAACAGTTGAGGAATGAGAAGGCATGTCATATACAAAGGTTAATACACAAGGTCCAAACTAGACAAACATCTATCCCTAATACTCAACTCTTCATATACATAAACCTCATTCTTATATTTTCAATCAGGGTTTCAATATTTTACTACTCCTCAAATTATAGGAATGTTCATCCTGATCTCATAACTTAATTTTCTCAGGTATGGAAGCATGAGTACATCTTAATGTAGCAGACCTAAAGGGACATCAACCTCATTAAGAATTATGAGAGTTTTTGGTGGTCAATTATCATTTTTCTTGATTACTAAGTTGTAACACCCCAAAATTTGCACACATGCACATGAGAGGAAGTGTCAAACCCTGACCCATAATATTGATTGGGTGTCACATACTTTGGAATCACACATAAGAATAATTGAAAATTTAACCATCACAAAATAGATTTCATTTACCATTCATAATAGTTTACATAGAAAGGAAAATGTATACACAACTTATGGCATTGGTCAAATCCCTAAGCATAAACAACTAATCCTAAAACATGAATTTAAAATGAGGATGATATTGGCACCCCACCACAACACTCATATTCTCTCACTAGATATACATAGTCCTTCAGCCAATGTCTTTGGTTCTACTTCTTCTCCATCTCCTCACATGTGAAGATCTCATCCCCAGCCATGCAAAGCAATGTAAAAACATGTCACTGGCACTGAGTAGTTATACAAAAAAAATAACGTATACTTGAAAGGACATGGAAATAATGTGAATGACTTAAAATATAGTAATTGAACATGATGTACATGATTACTTGAATACTTAAGTTAATTGGCATGATTACATGAAAATTTATATTTTATCTTGACTAAATATAGTCACTCACCTGAATGCACCATAGTTCTCATATGCCAAGATAAGGCTCACATAAGTACAATTAAGGCTCACTTAAGGTTGGTTAAGGCTCATATAATTTTCCCATAGAGCTCGTAAGGTCAGTTAAGGCTCACTTAAACATGATTGAGAGGACTTTACTAACGTAACATGATTTCTTAATTCATTAAACATGATTATCCTAATTTCATGATATATTAACGTGGCAGTAATGCATAAAGTTCATTTTGAAAATTTAATCATCAAAATGGTAGAAAATCTAATTTCTTAGCATGAAAATTATTTTCCATAAGAAATATTGAGTACTAATGTACTTGTACTTTAAATGAGGCATTATGAATATATAAGAAAATAATATAAACCATAAACCCTAAATTAATACTCATCATGCATGACCCACTTACCTCAGCTTGAGGAAGAAAACTAGCAATATCTAGAGTCTTAGTCAACCCTAATATCTTGTATTAGACAAAATCATTAACTAATTACAATTTAATGACATAGGTTTATGGTTATTAACTAAAATTAGGGAATTGGCACTGTATTCATGGTCTAAATTCGATTTAGGCAAGTTTCTTGTCTCAAAACCTCTCCAACGAGTATTTGTACAATATTTTCCGACGTTAGATGCAAAAGATATGCATTTTCTAACTTATGACCAATCATAAAAAAAGGTAAATTGATCTGTATAAACCAGATCAAAGAAGAGCTGGCACAGCCTCACTGAGGTGGTCCAATGGTAGACCCTTCACGTGGACTTGGGATTCAGAAAAACTAATGTGCGGTCAAATGACAAAAATCACATAAAAAGGACTAAACTACCCATACGTAGTTGATACATTAATCAGGTGGACTAGGGTAAAATCGTTTAAAGTATTGTGATTGCATTCTCTAAATATGATGGAACTCGATGGTATAGTAGTTGAAATCCTCAGATCAAAACTCAAATCTTTGGGTTATCTGTGAAAATAAAGAAGAGGGATGCCTCTCCCATCACCATCCAAACTCAACAACCTTTTATTGGAGCTCTATGAAGTCCAGAAGCTCCAAATGCAAACTTCAACACATCTAGAAGAGAAAGAGATCAAACTTATTATAGGAAATAATGATAGACTAACCTATGAGTAATCTAATCAAGGTAGGGAATGATTCAGATGTGTAAAGAGACCATGATTGTTCCTACAATAGAAAAGGAATGGTGGAAATAGATTCGCTAAATCTACAACTTAGGCTTCCATCAAACATGAATAAAAAGTGAGAAATAATGTGAATGTAGCATTGTCATGTTGTACAGAAGGTTTAGTAGGAAGATCCAAATGGAAGTCACTGATGGAGTGGCCCGATGAGGCTCCCCAACTCCGACCAGGTAACCAGAGTTTTTGGACCCAACGAGGGTGAACCGCATCGGCAACATGCATTTGGAGAAACTATAAAGGGGAATCAGGATGCATACTGGAGGTTTAATTTGACTACAGTGAAGGAGATGATGGCCTAAGGTCATCGTCACCTAGGGAGAAGATTGGCCCCATGGTGATGAATCGAAGGCTTATTCTAAATTAATGGTGTAGGAGTCTATAGGGAGGTGAACGAATCTTTGAGGACCGATCCAAGTCAATGAGAAGGTTTTGATCTTTGTCTTCTACCTACATTGGGGATGAACATGAGCAACCATTTGGGCATTTCTAAATTTCAGGTAGATAGGGCTCACGTCTGGGTTCATTGTTCTCATAATGATCTTATGAATCTGATGGTGGCAAGAGAAATGAAATTCATGGAGCAGAGAGGGAGAAACATATCCTAGGTTTGTGGTTGATCACAGTCCCTCGATGCATAAAATGCATAGAGAAAGGAAACTGGGTCTCCATCGCCTGATACTAATCTGATGGTTCTAACAGAACCTACAATAATGTGTGATTCATTATGCATGCATAACATAGTAAAAATACCAATAATCCACTATGTGATGTGGTGTCTAGGTAAATTACCCATGTACTTTCCTCTCTCTTCCTTACATTAACTATCATTTCCAACCTTATCCAACCCAAAGAAATTTGGCATGTTTGCTAGTTCGACTATGAGGAATTCAAATATGCAATTAAATCTTAGGTTCGAGCTAAAGGACCATGTAATTTACAATATTAGGTACTTTGATTTATAAATGCATTATTGAGAAGGAGTTACATTACTTGAACTTAAGGGAAGTTCTTATATCATGTTTTATAATCATATAATAATAAAGAAAATATGTTATTCAGATATGTGGGTTAAAATTGTATTTAAATTGTGACTAGTCATCACTTCTTAATTAGGGACAGGTTTTTTTCATTATTTGACTATGATCCAAATTGAGTTATCATATTCATATTCATGTATCACTTGAGGGTTCATTTATGTCTTGCAAATATATTAAATTTGTAAGCTAGCATTACTAGTCACGTTTACTCTAAACTAAAATTTTTGGATGTTATAATTCGACCCAACATAAAGAAATTTTTTCCTTGAAACTTGCATGCACTAACATGGTACTACCCACCTTAAACTTTCACATATATGTACACTAATACTATAATATTTTCATAAATATTCCTAACTCTATACTAACATGTTTGTTATATGATACAAACATGGATAACTCAATCTTATCTAACATGATTAACGATATGAACACATGTATACATTACTTTTGAAAACTAAACCATACCTTCACCATCTACCACAAATAAATGCTCACATTCCTTTATCATTATCATAATCTTATTACTCACAAAGTCAATTAAGGTGAGTTCTCCACATAATTTTGTACCAAAGTGATCATTGCTCCCAAGACTTCATTGCACCCAGGTGATTATTGCTCCAAAGAGCTCATTGCACCAAAGTGCTCATTTACCTTGGAGAATAACTTAATTAACATTACTTTCTTAAAAGTACTCTTGTTAACTTTCTTGATCCTCATAACTTAATCCTAAATGTATGTCACAACTAATTGTATCATAAATAATGGCTTTTACTAACCAATCATATTAAGTTTAAGTGACTATCTAATTTGGGTCTTTTGTATCAGTCATCTTTGTGACTCCTCAGATATGTGTTGATCAGGAACATACCCAACAACATGAGACCTCATTATGCAACACTCCACCAACTCAATAGTGCACATGTCCCATACCAAGTGCACTAATAATCAAGGGAGAGGTGCACAATAAGTCTTTATGCTCATGGCATATCCTTTCACTACTCAATTGGTTGGCCACACCGTTGAGGAATGAGAAGACATATCATATGCAAAGGTTAATACATGAGGTCCAATCTAGACGAACATATATCCCTAATACTCAAGTCTTCATATATATAAACCTCGAGAGTTATATTTTTAATCATGGTTTATCCAAACTGAATAAAATTTGACATGCTTGCTAATTTGACTATAGGGAATTCAAATATTCAATTAGATCTTAGGTTTGAGCTAAAGGACCATGTAATTTACAATATTAGGTAATTGATAACTTAATTCTCCCACATAGCTCATAAGGCCAGTTATGACTCACTTAATATTATTGAGAGGACTATATTAACATAAACTAATTTCTTAACTTGTTAAACATGATTATCATAATTTCATAATTAACATGGCAGTAATTGATAACGTTCAATTGAAAATATAATCATCAAACTGTAGAAAATCAGATTTCTTAGCATGAATATTATTTTCCATAAGAAATATTAAGTACTATGTGCTTGTACTTTAAATGGGGCATTATGAACAATGAAGAAAATAATATAAACCATGAAACATTAATTAATACTCAGCGTGCATGACCCACTTACCTAGCCTTGAGGAAGAACACTAGCAATATATGGAGTCTGGATTAACCCTAATATGTTGTATTACACAAAATCATTAATTAATTAATTATGCTTTAATGACATAGGTTTATAGTTCTTAATTGAAATAGGGGATTTGGCTTTGTATTCTATGTCTAAAGATGAGTCAAGCAGGTTCCTTGTTTCAAGAACTCTCCAACTAATATTTGTACCAAAAAATTTGATGTTGGATGCTAAAGATATGCATTTTCTAACTTATTATCGATCATAAAACAAGCTAAATTGACTTGTATAAACCATATCCAAAAAGAGCTGGCACAACCACACTGAGGTTGGCCAATGGTACACCTCCACATATCCTTGGGCTCCAATAAAACTAAATCACAATCAAATGACAAAATTCACACAAAAAAGACTAAATTGCCCATGCATAGTTGATACATTAATCAGGCTAGACTAGGGTAAAATCATCAAATGAGTACTATGATTGAATTATCTGAATATGATGGAATTCTTTGATACAGTGGTTGAATTTCTTAGATCAAAACTCAAGTCTTTGAGTTATATATTAAAAAAAGAAGAGAGATGCCTCCCCCATCACCATCCGAATTCAACAACATTTTTTTGGAGTTTTGTCAAGTCTGAAAGCTCCAACTGCAAACACCAGCACGGCTAGAAGAGAAAGAGATCAAAATCGTAATAGGAACTAATGATAGAGTAACCTCTGAATATTCAACTGAAGGAAAGACATGAATCATTTATGTAAAGAGACCATGAAATTTCCTACAATAGAAAAGCCTTGGTGTAAATAGAGCAACTAAAGTTGCAACTTGGGTTTTCATCACACATGAAGAAAAAGTGAGAAATAAGGTGAATGTAGCATCATCATGTTTAATTGAAGGTTTAACAAGTAGACCCAAAAGGAAATTACCAATGGAGTGGCCCGATGAGACTCTCCATCTCTGGCCCAGTAACAAGAGCTTGGGGACCCAACTAGGGTGAACACAATTTGCACTATGATGCACATAGTCAAATAATGCACAAAACCTAGTTGGGTTCATGTGGCAATAAAGGGTTTATTTATGTCTTTAAAGTACATTAAATTTGTAACCTAGCATTATTGGCCATGTTTATTCTAAACTAAAATTGTAGGGATGTTATAATTCTACCCACCTTAAAGGAATTTTGTCCTTCAAATTTGCATGCAATAACATGGTACTACACACCTTAAGCTTTCAAATATTTGTACACTAACACTATATATTTTCATAAAGACTCATAACTTTGTACTAACATGTTCTTTATATGACATTAACATGGATAACGTAATCTTGTCTAACATGATTAACAATACTAACACATGTACACATTGTTGATGAAAATAAACCATACCTTCCCCATCTTCCACACAAAAATGCTCAAATTCCTTTATCATTATCATGATGTTACTACTCACCGAGTCGATTAAGGTGAGTTCTCCACAAAACCTTGCATCAAAATTCTCATTTCTCCCAAGAGCTCATTGCACCCAAGACCTCATTGCTCCCAAGTGCTCATTGTACCAAAGATCTCATTGCACTAAAGTTCTCATTTACCTTGGATAATCACTTAATTAATATTACATTCGTAAAAGTACTCTTGTTAACATTATTTATCCTCATAACATAATCATAAATGTATATAATGTCTAACCCTAACATAAACAATGACATTCACTAACCAATCATATTAAGTTTAAGTGGTTGTCTAATTTCAATCTTTTGTATCACACGTCTTTATGACGCCTCAGATATGTGTTAATTAGGCACATACCCAACAATGTGAGACCATATTATGCAACACTCCACCAACTAAATAATGCACATGTCCCATACCATGTGCACTAATAAGCATGGAAGAGGTGCATAATAAGTCTTTATGCTTGTGGCATACTGTTACACTTCTCAATTAGTTTTCCAAACCATTTAGAAATGAGAAGACATGTCATATGCAAAGGTTAATACACAAGGTCCAAACAAGATGGACATCTATCCCTCATAATCGGGTCTTCATATACATGAACCTCAAGACTTATATTTTTAATCAGGGTTCTTAATATTTGACCACTCCTCAAATAATAGGGATGTTTATCCTAACCTCATAACTTAATTTACTCACATATGGAAGCATGAGTAGATCTTATCTTAGTGGACCTAGAGAAAAATCAACCTAATTAAAAATAATGAGAGTGCCCAGTGGTCGATTATCCTTTTGTGTTGATACCAAGTTTTAACACCCCAAATTTTACACACATGTACATGAGCATAAGTGTCAAATCTTGACTCATTATATTGATTGGGCATCACATACTTTGGAATCATACATAAGATAATTAAACACTTAACCATCATACAACACATTTCATTTACCATTCTTAATAGTTTACATAGAAAGCAAAATGTATGCACAACTTAAGATGTTGTTCAAAATCCTAAGCATAAACAACTAATCTTAAAACATGAATTTAATATGAAGTGGATAATGGAACCCCACCATGACATCTATTCTCTCACTGGATATACATAGTCATTCAGCCAACATTTTCAGTTCTACTTCTTCTCCATCTCCTCACCTGTGGAGATCTTGACCCCAAGCATGAAAAGCAACATAAAAACATATCAGGGCATTGAGTAGTTATACATGAGAATAGCTTATACTTGAAATGGCATGGAAACAACTTGAATGACTTAAAATATAGTTTCTTAGCATGGCGTACATGATTACCTGAAGACTTAAGTTAATTGGCATGATTACAAGAAAATGTATATTTTATCTTGACTTAATATAGTCATTGTCTTAAATGCACCATGATGCTCATAAGGTAGTTAAGGCTCACATAAGGCCAATTAAGGATGACTTAAGGCTGGATAGGATCACATAATTTTCCCACATAGCTCATAAGGTCGGTTATGGCTCACTTGAACATGATTGAGAGGACTATACTTATATAACATTATTTCTTAATTCATTAAACATGAGTATCTTGATTTCATGATTCATTAACATGGCAGTAATGCATAATGTTCAATTTGAAAATTTCATCATGAAAATGGTAGGAAATCTAATTTCTTAGCATGAACATCAATTTCCATAAGAAATGTTGAGTACTAATGTACTTCTACTTTAAATGAGGCATTATGAATAAATAAGAAAATAATATTAACCATGAACCCTAAATTAATATGCACCATGCATGACCTACTTATCTAGGACTTAGGAAGAACACTAGCAATATATGGAGTCCTGATCAAGTCTCATATCTTGTGTTACACAAAATCATTAATTAATCGCAATTTCATGACAAAGGTTGGTGGTTATAAATTGAAATAGGGGGATTGGATTTGTATTTGAGGTCCAACGGTGAGTCAAGAAGGTTCCTTGTCCCAAGACCTCCCTGAAGAGTGTTTGTACAAAATTTCCTGACGTTGGATGCAAACGATATGCATTTTCTAACTTATGACCAATCATAAAACAAGATAAATTGGCATGTATAAACCGGATCAAAAAAGAGCTAGCACAGCCTCACTGAGGTGGCCCAATGGTATACCTTCACATGTCCTTAGGATCTAATAAACCTAAAGCACTTTAAAATGACACAAATTGCACAAAAAGGTCTAAAATACCCTTATATAGTTGATACATTTATCATGTGGACTAGGTCAAAATTGAGCAATGAGTATTGTGAGTGAATTCCCTAAATCTAATGGAACTCAATGATACAATAGTTAAAATTCTCATAATAAAACTCAAATCTTTGAGTTATCTATGAAAACAAAGAAGAGGGATGCCTCCCCCATCATGAGCCCAACTCAACAACATTTTGTTGGAGTTATGTGAAGTCTAGAAACTCCAATTGCAAACATCAGAACAGCTATAAGACCAACAAATCAAACCCATAGTAGTAACTGATGATAAACTAACCTCTGAATAATCAATCAAAGGTAGGGCAAGAATCAGCTAAGTAAAGAGACCACAAAAGTCCCTACTAAAGAAAATCCATGGTGGAAATAGAGCCATCAAAGATGCAACTTTAGTTTCAGTCAACTGTGAAAAAAATGTGAGAGATAAGGTGGGTGTAAAACTCTCATGTTGTATTGAAGGTTTACCAAGTAGTCCGAAAAGGAAATCACCAATGGAAGGGTCCGACGAGGCTCTCCATCTCTGACTGGGTAACTGGTGTTCGGAGACCAACCAAGGGTGAACTCTATCAGCACATACATTCGGAGAAACTATAATAGGGAGTTTGGATGCTTACTGCAAGTTCAATTTGACTATGGTTAAGGAGATGATGGTCTGAGGTCATCTTCACCCTATAGTGAAGGCTCGAAGGAATTAGTTCGAAACTAACAGTGTAGGAGGCTATATGGGAAGTGAACGAATTTTTTAGGACCAATTTGAGTTGATAAGAAGGTGGTGATCTCTTTCTACTACCCACGTTGGGGGAAAATAGGAGCGACCATTTAGGCATTTCTAAATCTCAGGGAGATAGGGCTTGTTCCAGGGTTTTTTGTTCTCATAATGATCTTACAAATCCAATGGTGGTGAGAGAAATGAAATTCATTGAGAAAAGAGGAAGAAATATCTCTCGGGTTTGTTGTTGATCACGGTCCCTCAAAATACAAAACCCGTGGAGGAAGGAGACAGAGTCTCAATCACCCGATATTGATATGATGGTTATAAAAAAAACCTGCAATAAATACCAGTATGTGACTCTCTATATATGTAGAACTAAGTAAACTACCAATAATTGACTATATGATATGGTATCTATGTCAATTACCCATGTACTTTCATCTCTCTTCCGTACATTAATTAGCATTGCTAGGTTTATCCAAACTGAATAAAATTTGACATGCTTGCTAATTTGACTATAGGGAATTCAAATATGCAATTAGATCTTAGGTTTGAGCTAAAGGACCATGTAATTTACAATATTAGGTAATTGATAACTTAATTCTCCCACATAGCTCATAAGGCCAGTTATGACTCACTTAATATTATTGAGAGGACTATATTAACATAAACTAATTTCTTAACTTGTTAAACATGATTATCATAATTTCATAATTAACATGGCAGTAATTGATAACGTTCAATTGAAAATATAATCATCAAACTGTAGAAAATCAGATTTCTTAGCATGAATATTATTTTCCATAAGAAATATTAAGTACTATGTGCTTGTACTTTAAATGGGGCATTATGAACAATGAAGAAAATAATATAAACCATGAAACATTAATTAATACTCAGCGTGCATGACCCACTTACCTAGCCTTGAGGAAGAACACTAGCAATATATGGAGTCTGGATCAACCCTAATATGTTGTATTACACAAAATCATTAATTAATTAATTACGCTTTAATGACATAGGTTTATAGTTCTTAATTGAAATAGGGGATTTGGCTTTGTATTCTATGTCTAAAGATGAGTCAAGCAGGTTCCTTGTTTCAAGAACTCTCCAACTAATATTTGTACAAAAAAATTTGATGTTGGATGCTAAAGATATGTATTTTCTAACTTATTATCGATCATAAAACAAGCTAAATTGACTTGTATAAACCATATCCAAAAAGAGCTAGCACAACCACACTGAGGTTGGCCAATGGTACACCTCCACATATCCCTGGGCTCCAATAAAACTAAATCACAATCAAATGACAAAATTCTCACAAAAAGGACTAAATTGCCCATGCATAGTTGATACATTAATCAGGCTAGACTAGGGTAAAATCATCAAATGAGTACTATGATTGAATTATCTGAATATGATGGAATTCTTCGATACAGTGGTTGAAGTTCTTAGATCAAAACTCAAGTCTTTGAGTTATATATTAAAAAAAGAAGAGAGATGCCTCCCCCATCACCATCCGAATTCAACAATATTTTTTTGGAGTTTTGTCAAGTCTGAAAGCTCCAACTGCAAACACCAACACGGCTAGAAGAGAAAGAGATCAAAATCGTAATAGGAACTAATGATAGAGTAACCTCTGAATATTTAACTGAAGGAAAGACATGAATCATTTATGTAAAGAGACCATGAAATTTCCTACAATAGAAAGCCTTGGTGTAAATAGAGCAACTAAAGTTGCAACTTGGGTTTTCATCACACATGAAGAAAAAGTGAGAAATAAGGTGAATGTAGCATCATCATGTTGAATTGAAGGTTTAACAAGTAGACCCAAAAGGAAATTACCAATGGAGTGGCCCGATGAGACTCTCCATCTCTGGCCCGGTAACAAGAGCTTGGGGACCCAACTAGGGTGAATAGAATTTGCACTATGATGCACATAGTCAAATAATGCACAAAACCTAGTTGGGTTCATGTGGCAATAAAGGGTTTATTTATGTTTTTAAAGTATATTAAATTTGTAACCTAGCATTATTGGCCATGTTTATTCTAAACTAAAATTGTGGGGATGTTATAATTCTACCCAGCTTAAAGGAATTTTGTCCTTCAAATTTGCATGCAATAACATGGTACTACACACCTTAAGCTTTCACATATTTGTACACTAAAACTATTATATTTTCATAAAGACTCATAACTTTGTAATAACATGTTCTTTATATGACATTAACATGGATAACGTAATCTTGTCTAACATGATTAACAATACTAACACATGTACACATTGTTGCTGAAAATAAACCATACCTTCCCCATCTTCCACACAAAAATGCTCAAATTCCTTTATCATTATCATGATGTTACTACTCACCAAGTCGATTAAGGTGAGTTCTCCACATAACCTTGCATCAAAGTTCTCATTTCTCCCAAGAGCTCATTGCACCCAAGACCTCATTGCTCCCAAGTGCTCATTGTACCAAAGATCTCATTGCACTAAAGTTCTCATTTACCTTGGATAATCACTTAATTAACATTACATTCGTAAAAGTACTCTTGTTAACATTATTTATCCTCATAACATAATCATAAATGTATGTAATGTCTAACCCTAACATAAACAATGACATTCACTAACCAATCATATTAAGTTTAAGTGGTTGTATAATTTCAATCTTTTGTATCACACGTCTTTATGACGCCTCAGATATGTGTTAATTAGGCACATACCCAACAATGTGAGACCTTATTATGCAACACTCCACCAACTCAATAATGCACATGTCCCATACCATGTGCACTAATAAGCATGGAAGAGGTGCATAATAAGTCTTTATGCTTGTGGCATACCATTACACTTCTCAATTAGTTTTCCAAACCATTGAGAAATGAGAAGACATGTCATATGCAAAGGTTAATACACAAGGTCCAAACAAGATGGACATCTATCCCTCATAATCGGGTCTTCATATACATGAACCTCAAGACTTATATTTTTAATCAGGGTTCTTAATATTTGACCACTCCTCAAATAATAGGGATGTTTATCCTAACCTCATAACTTAATTTACTCACATATGGAAGCATGAGTAGATCTCATCTTAGTGGACCTAGAGCAAAATCAACCTAATTAAAAATAATGAGAGTGCCCAGTGGTCGATTATCATTTTGTGTTGATACCAAGTTTTAACACCCCAAATTTTGCACACATGTACATGAGCATAAGTGTCAAATCTTCACTCATTATATTGATTGGGCATCACATACTTTGGAATCATACATAAGATAATTAAACACTTAACCATCATACAACACATTTCATTTACCATTCTTAATAGTTTACATAGAAATAAAAATGTATGCACAACTTAAGATGTTGTTTAAAATCCTAAGCATAAACAACTAATCTTAAAACATGAATTTAATATGAAGTGGATAATGGAACCCCACCATGACATCTATTCTCTCACTGGATATACATAGTCATTCAGACAACATTTTTGGTTCTACTTCTTCTCCATCTCCTCACCTGTGGAGATCTTGACCCCAAGCATGCAAAGCAACATAAAAACATATCAGGGCATTGAGTAGTTATACATGAAAATAGCTTATACTTGAAATGGCATGGAAACAACTTGAATGACTTAAAATATAGTTTCTTAGCATGGCGTACATGATTACCTGAAGACTTAAGTTAATTGGCATGATTGCAAGAAAATGTATATTTTATCTTGACTTAATATAGTCATTTTCTTAAATGCACCATGACGCTCATAAGGTAGTTAAGGCTCACATAAGGCCAATTAAGGATGACTTAAGGCTGGATAGGATCACATAATTCTCCCACATAGATCATAAGGCCGGTTATGGCTCACTTGAACATGATTGAGAGGACTATACTTATATAACATTATTTCTTAATTCATTAAACATGAATATCCTGATTTCATGATTCATTAACATGGCAGTAATGCATAATGTTCAATTTGAAAATTTCATCATGAAAATGGTAGGAAATCTAATTTCTTAGCATGAACATCATTTTCCATAAGAAATGTTGAGTACTAATGTACTTCTACTTTAAATGAGGCATAATGAATAAATAATAAAATAATATAAACCATGAACCCTAAATTAATATACACCATGCATGACCTACTTATCTAGGATTTAGGAAGAACACTAGCCATATATGGAGTCCTGATCAAGTCTCATATCTTGTGTTACACAAAATCATTAATTAATCGCAATTTCATGACAAAGGTTGGTGGTTATAAATTGAAATAGGGGGATTGGCTTTGTATTTGAGGTCCAACGGTGAGTCAAGAAGGTTCCTTGTCCCAAGACCTCCCTGAAGAGTGTTTGTACAAAATTGTCTGACGTTGGATGCAAAAGATATGCATTTTCTAACTTATGACCAATCATAAAACAAGATAAATTGGCATGTATAAACCGGATCAAAAAAGAGCTAGCACAGCCTCACTGAGGTGGCCCAATGGTATACCTTCACATGTCCTTAGGATCTAATAAACCTAAAGCACTTTAAAATAACACAAATTGCACAAAAAAGTCTAAAATACCCTTATATAGTTGATACATTTATCATGTGGACTAGGTAAAAATTGAGCAATGAGTATTGTGAGTGAATTCCCTAAATCTGATGGAACTCAATGATACAATAGTTAAAATTCTCATAATAAAACTCAAATCTTTGAGTTATCTTTGAAAACAAAGAAGAGGGATGCCTCCCCCATCATGAGCCTAACTCAACAACATTTTGTTGGAGTTCTGTGAAGTCTAGAAACTCCAATTGCAAACATCAGCACATCTATAAGACCAACAAATCAAACCTATATTAGTAACTGATGATAAACTAACCTCTGAATAATCAATTGAAGGTAGGGCAAGAATCATCTAAGTAAAGAGACCACAAAAGTCCCTACTAAAGAAAATCCATGGTGGAAATAGAGCCATCAAAGATGCAACTTTAGTTTCAGTCAAATGTGAAAAAAAATTTGAGAGATAAGGTGGGTGTAAAACTCTCATGTTGTATTGAAGGTTTACCAAGTAGTCCCATAAGGAAATCACCAATGGAAGGGTCTCATGAGGCTCTCCATCTCTGACTAGGTAACTGGTGTTCGGAGACCAACCAAGGGTGAACTCTATAAGCACATACATTTGGAGAAAATATAATAGGGAGTTTGGATGCTTACTGCAAGTTCAATTTGACTATGGTTAAGGAGATGATGGTCTGAGGTCATCTTCACCCTATAGTGAAGGCTCGAAGGAATTAGTTCGAAACTAACAGTGTAGGAGGCTATATGGGAAGTGAACGAATTTTTTAGGACCAATCTGAGTCGATGAGAAGGTGGTGATCTCTTTCTACTACCTACGTTGGGGGAAAATAGGAGCGACCATTTAGGAATTTCTAAATCTCAGGGAGATAGGGCTTGTGCCAGGGTTTTTTGTTCGCATAATGATCTTACAAATCCAATGGTGGTGAGAGAAATGAAATTCATTAAGAAAAGAGGAAGAAATATCTCTCGGGTTTGTTGTTGATCACGATCCCTCAAAACACAAAACCTGTGAAGGAAGGAGACAGAGTCTCAATCACCAGATATTGATATGATGGTTATAAAAAAAACCTGCAATAAATACCAGTATGTGACTCTCTATATATGTATAACTTAGTAAACTACCAATAATTGACTATATGATGTGGTATCTATGTCAATTACGCATGTACTTTCATCTCACTTTTGTACATTAATTAACATTGCTAGGTTTATCCAAACTGAATAAAATTTGACATGCTTGCTAATTTGACTATAAGGAATTCAAATATGCAATTAGATCTTAGGTTTGAGCTAAAGGACCATGTAATTTACAATATCAGGTAATTAGAGTTATTATTGCATTAATGATTTTTCAGAAGGAGTTACATTACTTGAATTCAAGGGAGTTCTTACATCCTATTATATACTCATATAACAATCGAGGCAACATGTTATGAATGTATGTGGGGTCAAAGTCTATTTATATTATAACTAGTCATAATTGCCTAATTGGGGTGAGGTTTTGTGCATTATTTGACTATTCTGCAAATAGAGGTATCACAATCATATTTATATGTCACTTGAGGGTTCATTTATGTCTTGGATGTATATTCAATATGTAACCTATAATCATTGATCATATTTATTCTAAACTAAAAGTTTAGTGATGTTATACCTACCCTTTGTATGATGATGGGATATCTAAATAGTTGACATGGGTCATATGGATATATAACTACCTGATATGACCAAGTGTTCAATGCCCATGTAGTCCACCAGTCTTGTAATCCCTAATATCTTATTGGGATGGTTTGGTGGTTTGAGCACTTTGCGATATCTAATGTTGAGGTCATGGATTATGTTTTAGGATCAAGTACATTTAAGGTGAAGTGGTAAACTACAAGTGAAGTGACCAATGTAGATCTAGTAGAAGTTGACTTCATGTTCCTATAATCTATATTCCTATAACCTATTGTATGAGTTAGTGATATTTATATAGACTCTTGGGGTTTAGATTCTTTCAGTATAATGAGTATGGAGGAATGTGATTGACTTGATTCTCGCCTTGATTTTGGCACCAATTTTTCAATTTCCCATTGCACAAGTTTTCATTGTCAAAAATATTTTCACTGTTACACTATATAGAAAAAAGGAAAAGTTTTCAAGATTCTATCAATGGTTTCATGAACCAAGCATCACTACATGGAGTTTATATTTGTAAGGAAACCCTTAGTGAAATACCATTGACAAGTTAGGTCAATCGTAGAACCCTAGACCTGTGTGTTGATCATTGAGTTAGGAGCACATTTAGGTATATTTGACTTTGAAGATCTACTCTGACCTACCTCTGTAGATGCTTTTCTTGACTACAGAATAATCATACAAGTAGTGGTGTTCTAAACCTAGTGATTTAAGAGAATAACTTGATATTAGCATTGTATAAGCTTAATAATGAATGCACTAGGTTACCATTGGGTACTTTACTTAATAAAATGTCATAGAAATATAATTACCCCTTTAATTGGGGTAGTACAACCTTGTCATGATGGATACCATGGACACCAATTGGATAACGCAAGAAAAATTAAAAAATATACCACAAAGTAAGGTCAGCTCCTAAAATTGAATCATTATAATTGGATGATAATATATTGAGTGAATTTAGGTAAGTACATAATTTAGTAGACAAATTGAAGTAAACAACCACTTTGGATGAGCTAAATAACAATGAATGTAATAATTAAAAAGAGAGATGTAAATTGGGTGATTTCACACATATCAGCGGGCTAGGTTTTAGATAGGAAGATTGTGAGAATGAAATCCTCTTTGAGGGGTGGAGTGTTGTAATATAGACAAACCTATATATCTAGTCTAATATTCTCCTTTCTTATGCCTTTTCAGTTATCTTAATATGAATCCATTTTTTCTTCAACTAGATTGAATATAAGAAGTTGGATCCTAGAAAATATATATTATCTTAACAAATAACCTTTCATATGTTTTAATGACTAATTACTTAACTAGGTCTTCCATTGGGTATTTAATGACATAAACTCATAAAGTAATTACCATGACCCAGAACAGACACTTGAAACTAGTTCTAAGTCTATTTGATGAAAGGAAATAAATAAATATGAATAATATACTAAATCAATTAAGAAAGCTAAGAAATACATTAATTGAATGCTTAACATACAAATATGAAATAAATTACCAAGTAATTTCATAATTCAAAACTAATAATAAAATAGGGTTTTGCACATCTTATATAGTCTATGGGAAATTTTCAAGTCAATCATGCAGTATCTACCCTGTCAATTAATTGACTCAATATACAAATACTAATACATGTTATTGTATTTATGATTTCAATTAAGACTAATGTTATGTTTTGTTTCTTTTCCTAGTAACATGAAACCCCATCGCCATTACTATTTGTCTTCCATGTAGGTTTTGTCAAAACCTTGAAAATCTACTCGTTATTTCTTACCTATTTCTCTTCCCTTGCCATTCTCTTACACCTCCATCATCTTCTTCTCTCCCTCCATACATGACCTTCTTGGTCATATAGAAACTTTTGGCACTTAGGCTTTATGGAAAACTACATCACCACCTCCCATTCCTCTCCTCATCCTCTTTATTTATCTTCACCATTATTTCCCTTCTTCACTTCATTTCTACATCCTAAAACCATGGTCGTTTCTTGTTTTCCTCCCTCCTTAGAGAATTCATCGCATCTTCAATATTTGTATGACATGGTCCTTGGTATACTTGCACTACTAGGTGGGTGGCAGAGAGCTACAGCCACAGTTTCAGTGCCCCTGATGGCTCTAGTAGCCACTACGGGCCATCACACCATTACCAGGTCCCTCCTCATTACTTCCTAGTCATGTACCATTACTCAAGGTGATCTTGGTGACATTCCCCCTCTCAATCATCTTCTCCATCCTCCCATCAAGACTGACAGCTGGTTCTACAACTATGGATGTGTTGCCTCTAAGGCCTACAACTACAGATGCACCTCCACCTGGTGTAGGGACTGTATGAAAATTCCAATATCTATCAAGAATAGATGGACCTATCAATCTCTCCTTCATCTCCCTCCTCACCTACAATCAATGATTCAAATTTATATGCCTTGTCAGTCCAAGCCTTGCCACACCTTCACTTTAATCCATCAGCCATGTCTTCCCTATTGGAAACCAAGGGTATGAAGCTCACCGACTTTCATATCAGTCTCGGTCGTTCCACTGCTCCAACCCACTGCCAACTACTTGTGAGAAGCACCATTAGCTTTATTCATGTTGAAGTCCAAGTAAGACCCGAGTTGACCATCCTTACTCATGCCAACTTTGTGAAAGTTGTACCTATTGATAGTCATCAATGTAGGAGGGGTGAGAAGACCTCAATACATTATTTATGAGTTATAATCCCCCTTATTTTGTATTGATTCCATAATATAATATTATGACCAAGAGATGTAGTGAGTTGAATAAAATAAGGGCTAACATTTGATCTATAGTTGATTCTAATAGTTAGTGGTATTTTCTTGATCATACCATAAATTATGTAGGCGCATAAGTATTGCAGTATGTATACGTAACATCAAACTTCTATCCTACCCTTTTTCTATGTCGTCTAAGTTTAGAAAAAATTCATACAGATATATTCATTATATTTTTTGATGAGATATATTTATGTATAGGTATCTTTATTTTGATGATGGCCATCGATAAGAAGTATGTTTCTATAATACCAACAAGTGGACATTTGAAAATTAATTTGGTACATATAGTAATTTTATCTATTAATATGAAGTATTTTTATTCATGCACCAAATTAAGAATAAATATGTAAGTACATTGATAAATATGATTGAGATAGAAACATATGTGTATTGGTGTGTGTCTATAAATACATGGAAGTTGGTCAGAATGAACCATTAACCCCACTAATAAGATTATTTGGATCCAATAATAACTCATGTGATACATATCCTTGACCTAGTTGACCGAATTGAAATACATGAGGATGGCATTGACACAAACATATATGTAATTAGGCTTATGTGGATAAAGATGAATATTAGAACTAAAATAGATACCCAATCATGTATTCACCTAATAAGATTAATGTGATGACCTTGATTTTAGGAGTTTGATTCCCGATATACATGTTAAAGACATACGCAAATAAATACTCTAAATTTATGTTTCATGAGGTGTTATATGGTCAAAGTAAGAAAGTTAAGAGAATGTGTTCATGATGTTAGACATCAAGTTATGTACATTTTAAGCTTGATATACTTCTACATGTACCCCTTTGGACTAAGTAAATAGAAGGGTCAAACAATGGAGTTTGGGTATCAAATTTGTATTTAAGGTGGACTATACCATGACCAATCTTAAATCAACTTTAGGTTCAAAGATAATTTCCTATGATATTAATTTGATTCTTGAAATCGAGGAGAAATATAATTAAATGGTGATTCAAAACCTAGGTCACTATAATATTTGATTTATTGTAAGATATAGCACAGAAATCTTGCATGGATTCACGATCATTTATATACAACTAGTGTTATTATTTTAGGTTAGAGGAGAGGTTACGTGAAACCTCAATAGTTGTAGATGGCATCCAAGAAGTTGAGACTAAGTCCAACCTATAGATAGGGCATATGTGTTGATCGCCATCTAGTAGAACCTTCTTCGAATTTTTGTTGTGAGGGGTTAGATCACATTGTGGCATCTTTTTGTACAACTTGTAATAGTATGTATCCATAGAGTTTGTGAGAGAATCCCCTAGCCTCCCGTCATGCACCATTACCTCTAGCATTAAGATACCTAGGTTCTGAGGAGTATTTAGGGTAGAGAGAATATCCAATCCAAGTTGGGAAACCCAACCTCCTTGTCTTCTCTCCATTGATGCTCGCAACTACAAACAAGAAGACCTACATGTGGTTTGATGAACGGCAAGAGATGAAAGGAGGGGGGACAACCCACCACAAGGGTAGACATAGGGAGCGATGGATTTCAAAGGACCTAAAGGGTTCGGCTCCCTTGGTTCCATGGCATGCGAGTCCACCATGACAAGAGGAGGAAGATGCAAGTGCAGATCACCCTCAACCTGTCCATGCAACAATAGGATGCCCTTGTCGAGTCTATGAAGTTCCCCCTGACGATGCATGTGGCCTCAGATGTGTAGATGAGTGTGTGTGGTGAGGAAACCCCGAACTCACTTCCTCAAGTATCACCATACTTCGCTACAACCTCAGACATTGGCAAGGATCTAGCTAGGCTTGACAGCATAGCGCCAAAGGGTACCTTCAATCTGGAATCCTAACCAAGATGCAATCTATGACGTGGCATGTAGGTTGTGCACCTCATCAGAGATCTGATTCTCAGCAGTGCTCGGATAGAAAACTCAATCTCTATGCTGCCACGGCTCCAAGAAGGTGGCCCGTCAAGCCATGTATCCCCTCCAGGTGCCCAGGGTGACTGTAAAGGTACGCCCATGTCTATAGAGGAGTCCACAACCTAGCAACCTACTTTTCAGCAAGATCAATCGAAGATACTATCGGTTTTTCTTGAGTAACGTTACACTCACCCGGTCCCATCCCTGGGGAGCCACCCGATTTATCGGGAGTTGTTTCTCTTATTTAAAAGCACAACCCAATATCTCCACAATCAATGGGAGTAGTTAAGAGGAGAGAGAAAAAATAGTAAAAAAGGGAGGAAAAAAAAGAATGTAAGTTCATGTGCCTGTAACGGTAGGAAATGTGGAGGACTCCCTCCTATTGTCTCCACTAATTTTTTAGGAGAGAGAAATACAATTCATTAAATTTGAAGTAAGAGAAAATTGTTTCTCAAAACTTTCACCCTTTAATGATTTTTTAATAAAATAAAAACTATTAATTTTTGTATAAAAAGTATTTTCAAACAAGACTAATATTAATATATTTAAAAATATATAGTTAGAGAGGAGAGAAGCATGTGTTAGTACTGGATAAGAAATAGATACGTACAGACGTACTATACGAGAGAGGGAAAAATAAGACAGAAAGAAGAAGTACATGTTAGTACTGTATGTGAAACAAATACGTACAATACAAGTACGTATAGTATGAGAGACAAAAAGATGTCAGACATAGAAAAGAGAGAAGTAAACATTAGTGTTGTATGAGAATAAATACGTAAAGTACGAGACGTACGGTATGAGAGAGAAAAAGAAATAGGACATTGAGTAGAAAGAAGTACACATTAGTGTTGAATACAAAACTAATATATATATATATATTATGAGACGTATAATACGTAGAGGAAATGAAATATGACTTAGTGAATAGATAAGTACATACTAGTGTTGTATCATATATAAATACGTACAGTACGAGATATATTATATGAGAGAGGAAAATAAATAGAACAAATAAAAGAGAGAATAGAAGAGACTGGATTTATTGTACGAGAAACAAATACATACTATATGTACGGTATGAGAAGAAAAGAAATAGGACATAGAGAAGAGACACATTCACATTAGTATTGTATGAGAAATAAGCATGTACAGTTTCTACGAGACGTACGGTATGAGAGAGGAAAATAAGTAGAAAATGAGAAAAGAGAAGTACACATTAATGTATATCATGTGTGTATAGTACAAGTATGTACAGTATGAGACGTACCGTATGAGAGATGAAAAGTAGGACATAGAAATGAGAGAAGTAAACAATATTTTTATATGAGAACAAATACATAAAGTATGAGATGTACGGCATGAGAGAGAAAAAGAAATAGGACAGAGAAGAAAGAAGTACCCATTAGTGTTGCATTCGAAACAAATACACACATTTTCTATGACGCATACGATACAAAGAGGAAAAGAAATAGGACATAGTGAAGAGAGAAGTACATATCAGTGTTGTAGCATAAATAAATACATACAATACGAGATTGTAACGACCCCGTCTCCCGGTAACCCCCACTTAAGGGAGACTAAGAGATGAGAGTCGTTATTAACAATTAACAGGATCAAAGGTTCGAAAAATAATCAATAAAAATTATCAAATTTTACCAACTAAACTAAAAACCGGTATAAAATAAAACTTTGCATACCTTTTAAAAACTTTGGAAAACTATCTATCTGCAACTTGAATTATTCTATCTAATCCTCCTTGTACTTTACTTCTTATTTTCATGATGTGTCACTTTACTGTTTGTGCTTTTCAAACTTGTACCTAAAACTCTGACAAACAAAACGTCGGTCAGCATATTGAAATATACTGTTATGTGGGGACAACTAAAAGTTTGCACATATGGATAATAATCTAATTATCACAATCAAGTTAATTAACAAGCCACTTTACGATTTTCAATATGACATTCTCCACCGCTTTTTCCCTAACCCTGACATACCCACCTTAGGGTTTCTTTTGCCAATGACTTAAGGCCACCTTCTCAATCCCGAGCTTGGTGCATGGGGTCACCACTCATGGTACCCTCTAGTCATGCAATATCATACGCCACCTTCTCATTCCCGAGCTTGGTGCCTGGGGTCACCACTCAGGGTGCCCATTGGTCTACCCATTTGGGCCTGACCTTTGGCATCATCCATCAGGGTGGCATGTAGGTGTGAGAATACATACTTCTATTATTAATGTGATAATCATAGTGACTTTATAATTGCAATATGAACATCCAAACTATTTAGTTTCATTTAATGTGATTAATCATTTGGGAATCCTTTGGGAAACTAAAGTGGTTACTCATAATTAACCACATACTTGTTAAGCAGACTTGAATCCAGAAATAACTCAACCAATCAAGAAATCAAGCAAGTACACACAGGTTGATCCTGAAAAGGCATTCAATTTTTCTATCATTAATCATGTCATATTGATCTATTAATCCTAGTTGTTCCTAAGTTTATTTGTCCTTTTTAGGGTTTTGAGCATAATTAGGGTTCCACTTCATTTTTATTACTTTAAACCCTAATTTCACAAAATCTCTTACAAACCCTAATTATTTCGTCTTTCTTCCACAAAATATTCCAAGTTCATCTTTTAGCAACAGGAAACCCTAATTTCATATTAGAAGTACTTTTCTTTTCTTTTTCTCTTATTTAGAGTTTCTAAACATATTAACCCTTTATTAGGTTTAAAACCCTAAACTTTGCAATTCCATCATCAAAATAGGTTAAAATCTAACTTTATTATTAAACAAGTTAACCATGTTCAAAATAATCTGATCGCATGATTAAATATATCTTTTATCAACAATTAGGGTTTCTAACCACAAATTAATACCTTTTCTATCCAAAATATGTACTTTTGCAAAAATAAACTGATTTAGGTGTCCAACCCATTTTTAATGTATCCCTCATATTTTTTTGATCATTTTTCATGTATTAACTTTCCTCATTCGAGTTTTCTAGCTCAAGATATGATTTTTACCAAGAAAATCTTTTTTATTGGTTTACATACTATTCTTAGAAAAACCAGGATCGCCCGATCCATGGTCCACTGAGGATCTGATGGTCGTGGATGTGCGCGCCCTTCCTTTGCAAAAAAAGAAACGAAGGACGGAAACACCCTTACCTTGACTGAAGGCGCGGAGGGGTATTTCGGTAAAAGACTGTGAGGTCTTCATCTTCTACCTTGCGCGAGGCACTGCAGACCTGATGGTCAACTGAGGAGTTGACTCTGGGCTCTAGGTTACCTGTGGACAAGGCGATAGGGTAGGGAGCTTCGCCTCCCTCCGTCGAAGTCGATTGCAGGTTCAATTGCCTGCCCGAGCCTCGCCAAGGTTGTCGTCTACTTGCCAGACTCCGGCGAGGGTCTCCGAGGTGCTGGGGGTGCAAGTCAGGATGAAGCATTCAATTGTACGTACTAAAACGCTCCTTGCTTCCTTCCATAGAGGTTGGACAAGCAAAAAGAGGTGCTCGTCCCCTCGATCACCCTCCCCTATATATAGGGTCGAGGTCAGATTCACGAGGATTGGGTGTTTCCCAAATCAACGACCAAACCTAAACAAAATAGGGATGGATCTCCGCAGTTCCCCCTCCTGAGTCCAAAGGGACTGTCGACAGGCTGGCATATCCATTGGATTGCAAGAAATCTGAGATGGAAGTTTCTTCCTATAACCTATAAAGTCCCAGTCTACGTGGGACTTTGAATATGAGTGACCAACATTGGATTCAAATCCAACGGTCCTCAAAGCACGCGTTCATCCAAAAGGAAACTCCCTTTACAAATTGCCAAATTAAATATTTATTTTGGTTATAACTTGAGAAATTGATATCTCCCAAACCATAACTCATTTTTGTCTCAAATTTTAAGGGAACGTTTGTCTTGACATTATCTATCTTTTCACGAAATTTGGGGAACAAATTCCAATGGGTGATAAGCCTTCCTTCTCTCCCAAGTTATCCATTAATTAATTCAAAATTAATTAGTAATCCTTTTCCCTTTGCCATTATCTTGTTATTTTGGGTCCCTTCGACCACAAGAAATCCCAAAGGCATGTATTCCCATATTGGGGAATATCTATTTGCCTTTATCTTCTTTTAAAAGTCTATTCCTCATATTATCCTTATCCTTTTTATTAAAATATCTCTTTTTGAGGATTTCTTTTTATTTCTCTTTTTATTTTCCTCATTGACATCCCTTTTTAATATTAGGAATCCTTTGGATATGAAAATCCATCAAGGATAACTCCATTATACCTCTTTCCACTTCTTCTCTACATTTTATCATTGTTTTCAATTTCTTTCTCAATAAAGAAACATTTAATCAATCTTTTCTTTTCTTATTTCATTCTCTATGCAACTTTGGACTCCTTGGAATCCAAGGAACCCAAGAGGCACGAAAATTACTTTGGATTATATTATTTTTCCTTCTAGAGGTTTCTACATCTTTCTTTTCTCAAAAACTCAATTATTCATTTACTAATTGAATTTCCTTTTTATTGGGCCCAATAGCCAATAAAGCCCACAATACAATCATCAAGGCTATTATAAACGAAATACATTTATTAAAAACAAATTATATCATTATTTGTTCCAATATCTTTAATATGAGAAATTACATTTCTCTCCAAAGGAACCCAAAAATTGAGGTTGTAACAAGATATATAAAATGAGAGAGGAAAATAAATAGGACATAAAGAAGAGAGAATAAAAGAGAGAGGTACACATTATTATTGTACAAGAAACAAATACATACGAGACGTGCGGTACAAGAGAAGAAAAGAAGTAGGACATAGAGAAGAGACAAATTTACACTAGTACGTACAGTATGAGACATACAATATAAGAGGTATTGTACAATACAAGAGAGGAAAAGAAGTAGGAAATGAAAAGAGAGAAGCACACATTAATGTTATATCAAAAACAAATATGTACAGTACAAGAGGTACAACATGTGCGTACAGTACAAGAGGTGCAATGTGCATACAGTACAAAAGATGAGAAGTGTATATGTATCTGACATTATTTTTTTCTCTAAAGTATGTCAACATTAATCTTTTTAGAAAGTAATTTTCATAAACAATCTATTGGTTTTAATTTCGGGAAACAATCATTATAGATTGAGATTATGAATAAAATAATTTTCTCTCTCCTTTTTTCTTTTACTTCTCATATTATTATTTTTTCGAAATATATAAACATTAGGCTTGTTTGAAAGTATTTTTATAAGGAATTTAGTGGTTTTTATTTTGTTAAAAAATTCTTTATAGATTGAAAGTTACGAGTAAAAGAATATTGCCTTTTTCTCTCTCCAATTTACTTCCTTCCTCATTATTGCATATTGGACAAGTGTGCAACAGCATCTCGTCCGGAGGCCCGGGTGGGCAGGCGGGTGGGCTATGTACATTGTCAAGCATTACTCGTTTTCTTTGGGCAAGGAGGTTCCATCCACCGTGGTTTCCTTGCCACTTCTGTCCCCGTGGTGGTGCATTCATTCCTAACAGAGAAAGAGCCCCGACTCTGTGAGGGCGAGAGACAAATGGACCGGATCAGTAAGCAGATCCCAATCAGACCGGTTCAAAGAATATAGAGGCCAGGTGGCTGCTATCTAGGGCACCTGGAGAGATGATCTAGCGGCCCAACTTTTTTCTCAATGAGGTATTTACTCCAAAACTCTATATTACATAATGACCTTATATAGACTAATAAAAAATACCTCCCTTATCCAATAAATGCCGAAAAAATATCCCTAGACTTATAAAAATGTACACTTTATTATTGAATGCCTAGATTAGACCCTTGAAACACTTTCAATGATGATATTTAATTTAGAGTATGATGCTCCTTTTTACGGTTCATTAAATGAAATAAATAATATCCAGTTCATATTAATTCTCATAAAATTCTCCTAGAACCCTAAGGATGATTTAAGTCCAAATTTAAACTTTGATCTGAGTATTATGCAAAAATATTATGTCTTTCTTCCTTAATGACTAGTTGGATTCTATAATCTCATATTACTTCTAGAAAATAGATAAAGCATCAAAAAATTGTGAAAATCAAACCAGAACTAATTTATAACACAAACATTAGTAGAAAAATATCAGAGATAAGTTTAGGCCAATTTGAATCTAGGTTTGGCTAAAACCATAGTTTTGGGCCTAAAATACCTAGAATATGATGAACAGCTATTAATGATGATTAATTGCTATTAATCAGGTGATGAATAGGGATGTAGATGATCTAGAATATAAATAGGAATCTTATAACTATGAATATATATATCATGAACCAAAGTTGTAATATATTTTGCATATAAACTCCAAATTCAATGTTCAAACATGTGTTGGAAAGGGAATTTAATTTCCTACAGGAAAACATATTTTGGGACCATGTTAGGACTTGTTACTAGCTTTAAATTCTCTCAAAACTTCTACAATAAAAATCTGCAACAAAAAGAGTCAAAGAAGTCGAATCATCAAAATAATTAAAGCAAGGAAATAAACAAATTTTTCCATTGCCCATTATAACAAGTAATTAAATTTGTAAAACATTACTACATTGATCATATCTAAAAATTCTAGCTGCCATCAGGGCATATTTTAGGGCTTCATCACTCATTTCCCTCTTATAAAATAAGGGGGTGTCCAAGCACAAAGGTATCTCATTTTTCAGGGGGATCACATCTTTCCCTTTTGAGGAATTCTTGTATCTTAGATCTTTTATTTTAGTTTCCAACCTTGTAATACTAGTGGTTTTCTTATATACTTGGGCAAGGATTGTAGAAGGATTGTCATTTTTTTGTCTTCTAGATCAGAGACATATTCATATTATTCTTTCATTACTAGCCTATGTCTCCCCTTATTCTTTTGACCGTTGGTGTGTTTCTTTCTATAATGTTTGATTAGCTCTTTCACATGGGAATGGGGAGTTAGCCCCATAACCCATTCTTAGTTGGTTGTATTTGAGTCGAATGTTTTAGTGAATGAATGTTTTCCAATATGCTGTTCTTGATCATTGGTTATCTGATTAAATTCTTGTAGGGGTACCAAGATCTCAGATTTGATAAGATGAATGTATAATCTCTTGATGAGATTTTTGATATCCTTTACCCATCTGATCAAGACTCGTTTCTAGTTAGATAGATTATATTCTCTTTATACGATCACCTGATTGAGATTTGGGTCTGTATACCTAGTTAGCTTGTTTGTTATAACTTATGGTGATGTGATCATCTAACCCATAAGTTTGAAACCCAAAATGAAAATCACATGTTTCTCCATGAGATCTCAGACATAAATTTGTTGGATGGTTGAATAAATATCCTCAAAAACCATGATCAATGGTTTGAGGGAAGTTTGGCTCTTATGGAATCGTGCTCCAAAAGAACACAATCTACATGGTCCTAATTTGATCGTTAGGATTTAGGAGTTGAATCGGTCAATGCAAGAACATGACTATGGTGGTGATCCCCCGAACCCCAATGTCTTTGTCTTTTGATCAACTAGTTTTATATTTGCACTTTTACTTTTTTTTCTTGGTTTTTAATCAACCACACTCAACTACAATTTACAATCTATTCACCCAAATTTGTTTGGATTCTAATCATCTCGTGGGATCGATACCTTACTACACTTAAAGTTGACTTGCATCAAGTTAACAACATATTTAGAAGGTTAAACTCTAGAATTTCTCCTAGTTAATTTGTTGTATGTGCAACAACCACGTTAAATTTTGGCATTGTTGCTGGGGATAGTGGCGTTGATTTAAAACCTATTTGCTTTTCTTGATTTTCTTTTATTTTTAGTTTGTTTTGTAATTTTGTAATTTTTAGTCTTGTTTTATAATTTCTTAGTTTCTGGTAGATTTTGGTTTTGTATAAATATATAATTCTTTTTGAATTTCTAGTTTTAGTTAACTCCTTTGCTTGTTTTGGTTATTTTTAGTTTCTTTTCATAACTTTAGATTTGTTCGATAATTTCCTCCCGCTTACATTTTTTAGAGAAAGTCAGGAGGCATTTTATTCATCCCACCCTCCTCGTGTAGGCAAACATGTAGAGCTACAATCATTAACATTACTTGTCGAATGAAACATGGTAGTACTACTAACATTACAACGTAATTCAGATCTAACCAAATCTAAAATACAACTTGGGGCAGTAGGGTAGGCACATCTACCATGGGAGTTTTTCATGTGGAATTTAGCTAGGTCGGCGGCGACCTGGTTGGCACTCCTCTTAAAAAGTGGATTTCCACGGACCAATCCTTGTTAAGATATCTTCTTATGTTGGTGAGGGTGGTTGCATAATAAGGAGCTTCCTATATAGACTCAGTAGATAGGTTCACTGCATTCTTACAGTCATATTCAATATGAAACTTTGTGACTTCCACTTTAGCCGCCAGCTCTAAAGCAAACTCAATGGCCATAAGTTCAGCGTGCAGAGCTGACTTGGCATTCAATGTGCTAGTTTCTACAAAAATCCATCTACTGTGGTCATCTCGGACAACAGCAGCAACTGCATCTTTGCATTTTGTCACAGCAGCATCAACATTTATCTTCAGAAATCTAAGAGGGGGAGCTGACCACCTACATATAGGTTGATCCAAGCAATGTTGATCATTGTTATAAGCCATATTGATTAGCTTGATTCTCCTTCTAATCTGAGTCACTTATTGGTTTAGCTCGATGATTGTGCCTTCAAAAACCTCCATGTTTCTGTTGTTCCATATACTCCAAGCAGTGGTAATCATCGAACTGCAGATCTCATCTTTGGATTTTAAGATGAGGTTAGTCCATTGCTATAAATTTGTAGTGTAGAAATTAACAACCATTTGTTCAGCTTTCAGGCTTCTCCAAACCTCTACAGCCTTATCACAATCCCGTAGAGCATGTAAGAGATTCTCCTATGCCTTGGTGCATCTCAAACAGATTCCATCACTACACATGTGTCTTTGTACTCTCTTACGGTTGGTAAGAAGAGCACTGTGGCAGACGAGCTAGAAAAAAGTCTTTTGCTTCTTTGGGATTCTGGCTGCCCAAAGTTTGTCCCAACAACCTGTGATCGTCATGCTGTTGGCTTCGTGAATAACTCTATAAGCTGATTTGGTAGAGAATTTTCCTGTTTCGGTACGTGTCCAAGCCCATACATCTTTCTCATTCTTGAAATGGGGAATATGCATTTTCATGATTTTATGTACAGTAACAGTTGGCAGGAAGGTGTTGAGGAAGTCAGTGTCCCAACTAGCATCATCCTTGACTAAGCTATTGACTTTCAAGTCAGTTAGATTTTCTGGTATGGGAGTAGTGACTACATTACTTAATGGTGGGTGCTTAGGTACCCAATTATCAAACTAGACATTCATATTTTTGCCACTAATCAATACCTTGGTGGAATTTGCATCAATAAGCTACTTGCACTCGTACACCTTTTTCCAAAATATGGTAGCAGACCTTCCATTCTGGTTTTGTAAGGTTTTGTATTTTTGCTGTATACTAGGGATCCAAAGACTATCTAGACTGCTCTTGACTTCCCAAGTAGATTTTGCAATCAAAGCTCTATTCCAATCTCGTGTGGTTTTCACCCCAAGACCTCCATCTTTTTTGTCACTGATGACTTTGTCCCAAGCAACCAAGGTTATAGGATTCTTTTTATTTTCTCCACCCCAAATAAACCTTCGTATGGTGACATCCACTCTGTCACAAAGGCTCAATGGAAGAGTAGCAGTTTGCATTACGTATGTGGGGATAGCTGAAACTACAGATTTAGCAAGACATAAGCGGCCTACAAAAGAGAGAGTGTGTGCAGACCAAGCATTAATTCTACTCTCAACCTTCTCCAAGGTACTTGTGTAGGTAGCTTTAGAACCTTTTTTGTGTAGGATTGGCACACCTAAGTATCTTCCCAGATTTCAAGACTTTTGGATCCCACTCATATTGCAGATGGATTCTTGCATAGCAGTTGGGACACTACTTGAGAAGTAAATGCTCAATTTTTCTCAAGAGATTTCCTTCCCTAAGACTTCTCCAAAGTAACGAAGGCAATTGAGGATCACCTGCATTTGTTATTTGGAAGCTTTCACAAAAAGGATGATATCGTCTGTGAACATGACATGTGAGATTCTGGGGCCTTTGTTTGACAATTTAATGGGACTCCACCTACCTTTTTTGACCTCCATATTGATAGTCTGACTAAGTCTCTCCATACAAAGCACAAAGAGGTAGGGGGATAAAGGATCCCCTTACCTTAATCCCCTACTCGCTTTGAAAGTGTCCAACAGTTTACCGTTCCAGGCTATATTTATAGTTCCTCCAGTAATAGAGTTCATGGTGTACTCAATCATATTAGGCGGCCATCCAGCTTTAGTAATTGTGTCTCTAATGAACCACCAGTCCATGTGGTCATACGCCTTGGAGAGATCTAATTTAATTGCCATCATACTAGAAGCACCTCTCTTCCTCATATTGTGGACCAACTCTTGAACAAGGATTATATTGTCAGAAATGCGGTGCCCGGGCACAAAGCTGCTCTATGAATGTGAAATCCAATTGTTCATATGATGCTTCAGTCTTTCAAAAATGAGCTTAGACACGAGTTTCAGACAACAGTTGTTAAGAGAGATTGGTCTCAATTGGTTGCAATTTTCTGGCTTGGCGACCTTTGGGATGAGAGCGATAACTGAGTTACACAGCCCTGTAGGTAAGTGGATGCCTTTGAAGGCATTTACAACAGTGGTGACAATCGAGTTTCCAATCTGATTCCAGTTCTTTTGGAGAAAAAGGCTATTAACCCCATCAGGCCCAGCGGATTTGTAGGGGTTCATTCAGAGCAAAACTTTGTAAATTTCTTCCTTATTAGGCATTTTTTGGAGGGCCTCATACTGCTTCTGAGAAATCAGCTGGAATTTGCCAGGAAAGGATTTGATAATATCATGACTCACCTTTCTGTTAGAGGTGAACTGGTCCTTGAAAAAATGTTGTATTAAATTTTGGATCTTTCCTTGGTCGGTGATCCAAGTGTCGGCTTTGTCTTTGACCATCGTGATGGTATTCTGCCTAGTATGCTGTTTAACATAGGCTTGGTAAAACTTAGTGTTGGAGGCACCATTCTTAAGCTAGTTGACATGGCTACGCTGCTTCCAATCCTCCTCCTCCTATTTTAAGATGCCATCTAGTCTCTCTTCTAAGCTCAAGTAGCTTAAGTCAAGCTGCTTGTCATACATCATACTCATGGCCCCTTGTAGTTTATTGATTTGACCCATGATTTCAATCTTTTCCTTGTTTAGTTGTTGCTTTGTTAGTTTGTCCCATTTGATAATCGTTGGTTTAGCCTTATCCAGAGCATCAGTAAAATCTTTTTGCTGATCCCAATGTTATGCTAGCAGATGATGAAAGTTGTTATTCAGATTCCATGAGGCTCTAGTTCTAAAAGTATACTCTCCTTTTTCTTTTTTCACAAGCCTCAACAATAAAGGGCAATGATTTGATTTGATGTGGGGTAGGTGAGAAACTTTCATTAGACCAAATTTTTTTGAAAACTCAGCATTAGCTACTACTCTATCAAGCCATTCATGTAGTAAGCACTTTCTATATGTGAATTTTGTTCCTTCAAATCCCATGTCATTCAAACCAGCATCCAGCAAAGTGGAGGCAAAGAGGTTTGCCTCATTGTGGTTAAAATTATTACTGCCTATTTTCTCATCCGGGGATAACATAGTGTTGAAGTCCCCTAAAGCTACCCACAGTCTGTCAGTAGAGCCTATATTCACCAAGTGCTTCCACAGCAAGCTTCTGACAGTGATATTTGGGTTAGCATATATGAAAGTTACAAGGCAACTCTTGTTAACCAGACAATGAACAAATTGTCGATGGCTGAGCAGAATATCCACCTGACATTTTGGAGAGTTCCAAAGGACCCAAATCCCCCCATAGAATCTGTGTTCCTCCATGTGGTGATGGTTTTTAAAGCCCAGCTTCTTAACGGTTTTATCTGCTTTGTTTCCGCTGATACGAGGCTCAAGAATTCTGACAATATTAGGTTTACATTGAGCGAGGAATTCTTTTAGCACATTCACTGTGGCATCATTGCCTATTCCCCTCGTGTTCCAACAGAGAATGTCCATAAGACCTATTGGAGATTAGGATGGAAGGCACTACATCTAAGTATCACTCATCTGTGCATCTCCTTCTTCTTCTGCTGCCTCTTCTACCGCCTGTCTTCTTGCTTGACTATGTGTATTGTAATGTGGTGGTTTCATTTTTGAATTATCACTTGTTGCCTTACTGCCCGCCCCCAGTTTGGGTTTGTTGGGAGTTGCTGCTTTATCACTTTGGTTGGTAGTTGGTGTGTTGGGGTCAACCTGATTGCCATGTAGGACTTCGGTATTACCATGTAGAACTTCTGGATTGCCATGGATGACCTCATCTCTGACTAGGTTAACCATAGTTTTCGAGCTCTGCTTCTCCTTTGCTCCATTTTGGTTGTTTGCTTCATTGGCCTGAGCAAACATATCCTCGAGCACTTTGCGGGTCTGCTCATCCACCTGACATACCCGCTTCTTCTTCCAAACCTTCGGTGGTCTGCAGTTTGCGTCCTCTACCTCCAACACTTCCTACTGTGTTTTACTGGGCATAGAAGGCTGCTCCTTATCCTCATCGGCAAGGGATTGATATATATATTGCTGTATTTTCTTTCCTTTCTCTTTATCTGTGTCCCTAATGGACTGTTTCCTTCTAGTTTGTATGTTCTTTCCATATAAAGTTTGCCATCTGCCTTCATCCTCCATCCACCTGACACCTGCATTGTAACGACCCCGCCTCCCGGTAACCCCCATTTAAGGGAGACCGAAAGGTCAGAGCTGTTATCTAATAACCCGGACCCATGGTTCAACAAATAATCAATAATAATTATGAAATTCTACTAACTAAACTGGAATTTGGTATAAAATTAAAACTTTACTTACCTTTGAAAACTTTGGAAATCTATCTATCCAGAGCTTGAATTATTCTATCTAATCCTCCTTGCACTTTATTTATTATTTTCAAAATGTGTCACTTTATTGTTTGTTCATTCCAGGGTTGTTGCTAAAACGCTGACAAACAAAACATCGATCAGCATACGGAGATATGCTAGTATGTGGGGACAACCAAAATTTCAAAGATATGGCTAACAATTTAATAATCACAATCAAATTATTTAACAAGCCAATTTACATTTTCAATGTGTCATTCTCCACCACTTTTGCCCTAACCCTGGCATACCCCTCTAGGGTTTTTGTTTTTCCATTGACTTAAGACCACCTTCTCAATCCCGAGCTTGGTGCCTAGGAGTCACCTCTCATGGTGCTCCATAGTCATGCATCATAGACCACCTTCTCATTCCTGAGCTTGGTGTCTGGGGTCACCTCTCATGGTGCCCATTGGTCTACCCTCTTGGGCCTGACCTTTATGGCATCTTCCATCAGGGTGGCATGTAGGTGTGAGAATTCACTTGTATATATAACTGTGATAGCCATAGTGACTTTATAATTGCAGTATGAACATCCAAACTGTTTAGATTGCATTCAATGCAAGGAAACATTCGGAAAACCCTTGGGAAACTAATGCGATTAATCATAATTAACCACATACTTGTACATGCAGATTTGAGACAGAGTAGTCCAATCAATCAAGACATCCAATCAAGCAAGTACAAGAATCCTGAAATCACATTCAATTCCTTTTATCAAAATCTATCCAAACCATCTTGCTACTTAGGGTTTCTATTCCTTTTTAGGGTTTCTTCCTCTTTTAAGGGTTACTTTGCAATTAGGGTTTCACTTCATTTTTTTTACTATTTTAATCCTTACTTTATATAAAATTATTCACAAACCCTAATTATCTCATATATTCTTCACAAAAGATATTAAGGTTACCTTTTAGCCACTTATTACCTTGATTTCGGGTCAAGGGCACAATTAGACATCAATTAAGTCCATTATGCCTCTTTTACATTAAAACTACCATTTTTGTCCTTTTAATCTATGACAAGATCATTAGACCTAATTATCATCTTTGGTTCCTTCCGGATTAGCAACTCATAGTTCATTATGATCTAATTTTCATATGAACCATGTTTATTATTAATTCCATCTTTATCCATGAGGAAACCCCCAATTTCCATATTAAGGGTATTTATCTATAATTAGGAATCTTTATCCACAAAATATATCAGAACCATCATCTCTCAGCTTTGTACATGAATTTGACCAATTAAAATCATTAAGGATCATAATTACCAAAGTTAGGGTCCAAGGTTCATTAAAGCATATGGAACCCTAAATTAATCAAATTACACATGAAGATCATCCTTTTAGATCTAATATGCCCTTTTTATTAATAATAGGTTAATATCTACTTTAAACACCCATCTAACCCCTTCCTAATTCATTAATCATCAAAGGTTAGGGTTTTTCATTGATTAAACTATTAAAGATAGCATCTTTATATACTTTTTGAATTGAAAGCATAATCAGGCTCCAATTATATTTTTATTGGGTTCTTCATGTTTTTTTGATCAACTTTCATGTATTAACTTTCCTCATCCGAGTTTCCTAGCAAATTTCATGAATTTCACAAAAAGTATTACCTTCGGGCCAATCGTGGCTTGCCACGTAAACGCCTTCACTTCTTGTTAGATCGATCCTTCTCCTTCTCTCGTGGATCCTTACTTGGATCTGATTGCTTGACAACCTGGTTGCCCACTCCTCGCGTCGTCTTCCTTGCGCAGACGAGGATCCCGCCCTCTGTTTCCTCTGCTCAATAGGGGAAACTCGAACCAGGCCAGCGGTGGCCCCCTGACTTCCCTCGTGGCGCCTACTTGGGGTAGGTCAGGCGGTGCCCTCATCTCCTCCTGCTCGTGGAGCGCCTATGCTCAGAATCATGTGACTACAAGCCCCGAACCATGGTCTTCCTCTTGGCGGCGTCCACAAGGGTACAACCAGATAGGGGACGGAAAGGGGGACTTGCTACTGAGAAGAAGAGAGCTTCATGGAGAGGGACTTTAACAACTTATCTGTTGGTTCCCATTTTGTGAAAAGGAGGGTCCTTATATAGACGCAATCCTTCACACAATCCTCAACAAGGTTGAACTCCATAGTTGGCGGCCCCTTTGGGGAAACTCTGGCCCCAGCGCTAAAACTGCGGAATATATTTCTCACCTATTTTCTCTTTCCTTTGCCATTAAATTATTATTCTAAGTTCCTTGAACCTCAAGGAACCTTAATGGCTTGAATTTCTATTTTCCTTTACTAGAAACTATTTCCTTTTTAACAATACCACATAATCCATTAATAATGTATTCACATTATATTCCTATTTTCTTTTATAGGTATTTTCTCTTTATTTCTCTTTTATTTTCCTCATTGGTATTCCTTTTATTATTAGGAATCCTTAAGATACGAAATTCCACTAAGGATAACTCAATTACACCTCTTTCCACTTATTTTCCAAATTTTATCATTGTTTTCAATTTCTTTCTCAATAAAGAAATACTTAATTAATCTTTTCTTTTCTTATGGCCTTTTCTTTGCAACTATGGACTCCTTGGAACCCAAGGAACCCAAGAGGCACGAAATTCATCCTTGGATTACATTCCTTTGCCTTCTAGAGGTTTCTACCTCATTCTTTTCTCAAAAACTCAATTATTCATTTACTAATTGAATTTCCTTGTTATTTGGGCCCAATAGCCAATAAAGCCCACAACACAATCATCAAGGCTATTATAAATTAAATCTATTTATTCAACACCAATTATATCATCATTTGTTCCAAAATCTCTAATATGATAATTTACATTTCTCTCCACATGAACCCAAAATTGGGATTGTAACATCCTTCCCCTCTTAGGGCTCGTTTGGTTGGGCTGCACTCAAATGTGTGCGGCTCCAACTGCACATTGTTTTGCAACTCAAATTGTTTGGTTCAATGTAGGCCCAACCCACGTATGGAAACTAAACCCGCACCTATTCCCAGCCCAGTACAATATTGAAGAAACGGAACCGCCCCCAATCTGGGCGCAGTTCGTTTTCCACTGCGGGACAAGGCGCTAGGGCTACCATTGCCCTCTCGTTCTGTCCCATCTCGTTCTCCTTCCCCCGTTGCTAGTCCTCCTTCCTCCATTTCTCCGATGGCAATGGAAGCATTCGTTCACCCGACATCCGTGCCCATTCACCCGGCGGAAGTGGTCGTTCATTCCACATATGTGCTCCTTCTCCCAGTGGTTGTTCATTTGAGGTTGTTGTGATGGAGCGGCGTCGATAGTTGTTTGCCTCAACAACGATTCGGTAGAGCAAGTGCGTTTCCCCCTTTGAAAACATTCCCCTTCCTTCACCGTCTTCGTTTTGTCCTTCTTCGACTTCGTTTTCTTCATATTCATTTTGGGTTTTCTCGATTTCATATATTACGACTGAATGACGACTTCATTTGTTCATATTCTTCTGGTTCAATGGCTACCACTTGACCTCCATGTCACGTAACTCACTAATTTGATTCCTTCCTGTCTCCTCCAACTCCTTTCCCTGCCTCCTCCAACTCCCACAAATTCGTCCCCCTAATGACAGGCTTCATCTTCACTGACATTGAGATATATGGGCAAGTCCCTGATTAATCTAGAGTCTACTTCGTACTAGATGTATGTGGTGTGCATTATTGTGCAGGCAAGATGGTCGAGGTTATGCTAAAGTTGGGTGTCAGCCACCACGTGAAGTTTAAGACATACATTTCTTTGAAAAACATTTTGCAGTTGAACAAATTCATCATCTATTTCCCGGTATTGAGTTTCATGGCACGAGGCAATGATTAGAATAGTCGAGAATCCCATGTTATCTCCATGTGGGTAATACACAATAAAATATGGCTCTCGGACCCAAATGTATTTCGTGACCACTGCCACTGCATTAGAAATAGTGGGGTTCTCATTGTTAATTAATGGGCCTACGATTCTACACCTTTACTGTCTTTGTATACAGATTTGCATTATACTTTATCATATATATTGTGTGTATGTGTGTATGGACATATTTGTTAGGACTATCACTGTCAACCTATTAATGATTGTGGCATCCTACTCCAATATCTAAATATGACGTAACAATAAATTCAAAATTCCGAATCACCCCATCACGTATATCCCTTAACCCTAACCCTAATATACTTCACCACAAGGGTGAACTAGAGTATTTATTTAGGTTATGGTTATGTTGTAGGAAGAGTACATTGTGGGATAGAGTATAATGTTTTAAGAGTTGTCTCCTGCACTCATAGGAAATTAGATTACGTAGGTTGAGGTCAATATGCATGATTGATGTTGTTCGTAAATGTGTATATGCATATATGTACAAAAAATGATATTATCTATAATGTTTCTTATGAATTTGAGTGTAGTATGCTCATGACAAATACAAAATATTCACTATCTTTTGGTGGTATGAAGGTCATTAACTCTTAATCAATATAAGTATTTAGCTCATGGAATTTACGTCATATAACCCATATATTCTTGAATGTCCATGATGATCATTGTGTAAGTGTTGAATATACCTAGTTTAAATTCAATTATCTTAAACACAATAAAAGTAATGCATACATTTAGTTTGTCTTATGTAAAGGTTCTTCATCATAGACATCTGGATGGATCGTAATATGTTTACTACAATTTTGAGGGCATGACATTTCTAGTCATGGGAAGTTCTATGCATTTACGAGCCATGGTACTCCAATCAAAGGGTACCTACTATACTAATCAAAGTGTTAAAATAGAAAGTAGACCAAAATTTCAACAAGTTTCTTTAACAAAATCATAATGTTAATATCATAAGTTTTATGAAATATAATGTGTGTATATTTTTTCCATGTATATTATATTTCTAGTTGTTTAAGCTCAATGAAACTATTCTAACTATATTTTCTCCATCTTTGCATGGTCGTTGATACGATGTACATAGAGGGTGAGCATCATAAGTTTTTGGTGCATGGGTGTACTCAAGGACATGGAACCCTATACCACCTATTAGAATTGATCATTTTACATGGCATAGTGTTCCAATAAGAGTGTCATATTGTACCAATAAAAGTGTGAAAATAAAAGTAGACAAGTTTCCCTTACAAAATCATATGTTAATGTCAAATGTTTCGCAAACTACCATGCTTGTAAAGTTTGTGTTCATGTGTACTATAGTCTTACTATATAACAACATAGTTACTCTAATAAAATGTTCTTTATATTTGCATGGTTGTTGACGTGATGTACACAGAGGGTGAGCATCATGAATAGTTGATTTAGGAGTGTTCTTGAAATCAAAAGCACCTTATACTATTAATGTTTCACTGTAGGATTGATCTTTTTTCATTAATGTTTTACTTCAGAAGTCAAAAAAATGTTCCACATTTAGGGTTAAATGAAAGATATATATATAGAAGATAACAAAAAGGATTTTCTACAATAATTTATAGGAAAATAGGAAAAAACAATGAAATGTTAAATCAATAAGGAACATGAATTGCACAAAACTGACAATGTGTAGGGACATGCTAAGATAAAGGGTCAGGCAATCTTGTTAGGAGTAGGGAAGGTATTAGGAAACCCTACATATCCTATAAATAATAAATATTGTAATTTCTTTTAGGGTTTTGGAAAAAATATTAGATTCAAATTTATTTAGGTTATAAGTAAGATAAGAAAAAGGACATGTTTGGTTTGCAAATTATTTAATCTTTAGAATGATTGTGAACCTTTTTGCCATCAACCTAGATGATTCTGACTGGTTAGAACCAACCATCTCACAATCTCCCATGGTTGATATCCATCCCCGTTGACTGGGAGGAAGCATATTTATAAAGGCATCTAGACAGTGCTATAGTATGTGGTTCACCTAGTGAGTCTAGGCCACCAAGATGGCACCTAGGCACATGAATATATTTAAATTATATATTATATATATTAACACATTAAATGTATTAGGTATTTAATGTGTGTATTTTAATGTTCCACATGCTAAAGTGTCATGCAAGAGTGGGGTATTTGATTAGAAAAGCATGAAGTGTACTTACACATGTCAAAAATATGTAAACTTATCATTATTAAAAAATGTACTCGTGTTCCCTATGCTCTCCTAGGTGCTCGCACATGCACCCGATTCCTATTTTAGGTAGGCGACATCCTACTTGATCCCCTTGGGTGCCTAGACACCTAGGTTGTCACCTAGGAACCACCTACGGGGTACCTCAGAAACTATGGGAGGAACATTGATGAGTTTATAGAGAGACAATTGAAAAAAAATTGAAATTGTATACAACAAAAAAATAGTAAAAGTTAAAATAAAAACTAAAATTTATCATGAAACATTGCTTCTCAAGAACTTATTATGTGGACTTTCAAGCCTCATTATTCATTGACATCTTGCCTCTACATCTATATGTTATGTTTTGGTCTTAATAATGGGTCAAAAAAACATATCTTTTTGCTATACTTACTTTTTGGAAGTGCAAGACATTGATTCTTAGACTTGGGATGGGAAGGGGGCCAGTAGATGTTTTAGATGAGGATTTCCTAAGGTGATACATGTCTTCACCACACTATTTAGGAGTATGATACTTTCTTAGGTACACTATGACATCCCTCCCCACAAATCAATATTACTCAAAACATATATCAATTAAAATCAATTAACATCATTAACAAATAAAACACATTATAAGAATATGGTGTCTAAACCTTTTAATTTAATAAAAAAAGTGGGTGATATAAACAACCTTTTATATTTGATACAAAATTCTTCACAACTTCTATACATTTTCACAACTTTGTAAAGATTCTTTCTCACATCTACATATACATGCATGACTTATGACATATGTAGAACATCTTACAACTCGTTTAAATATGACTCTAGAGAATGTGCACACACATACAAATTATAGACCACACATGCATCAAAAATAATGGAAAGAAGTACACATGCCCAGATATGAGAGTACATGGACCACACTAGACTTCTACCCCTATGTCCCACTAGGATGTCACACAAATATCACCTACCTCAAAACTAAGATCTACCTACTCCAGACTGGTCATCACCTCCATGTCTTGGGAAACCCTATTGATCACCTAAAAGATATGTAAAACCCATGGGATGAGACTCCAAGCCCCAATGATATGATATAATGATTAAAAAACTATTACATACATAAGTATATGTGATATTAGAGATACAATGAACAAATAGTTAATTGGGGTAGTGTGTATTCAAGGGCATGCTTTTACCATATTCTTACTTGTACCACTATATCACTTGAATAGAATATACATCATATTTAGTGCAGTAAAGAAAATCACACACCAAGAGTGAAACCATGTTTGTTGTCTAGGAATCCTACACATATATACTACTTGACTAAGTTACATATTGATTATGCAATTGGCAGTCTAAGGCATACCACTCAAATCTCTATATAATGGTTATAAAGCCTCGACTAAAATCTACATTAGATCTATGGATATATACATTTCATTATATCTCTCCACAAAACCTTAAGTTGAAGCGAGGTATCTCAAGGTAGAGTAATCTTAGGCCATGGATATCATGCATTATTGCTCAATTATGCATCCACATATGGCATTTTTGTCCTGGGTACACATGCCATGACACCAAACTTAGGGTATAAAACCATGACAAACCAAGAAACAACCAAATCCATTCTCAACCAAGTATCACACATCATTTAACACTAGACCATCAATCAAACTTATCCCCAAAAACTTGTGGATTTTAGGGTATGCATGCCTGACACATTGTAGTATATTCAACAATATACCCTATGAATATCTCCTCACAATACGAAGATTGCTACAAGATTAAATCATTTCACTAGATTCCCCAAAAACCTAGGGAAATAGATATACAGACTATGGTCTCAGTTGGTCAATTAAGTTCATTATTCTTTAAATGCATTGATCAAATTGCATATAGAAGAAAAAAAGAAACATGGGGTTGTTTAGGCATTGTAACTTTAGAAGTATAAAAAGAATAATTTTAAGAAATTGACATCTCAATAAGTTATACAACAATACCTCTCATCCATTTTGAGGCCCATCATGAGGAATCATTAATTAAGAGTAGCATGGGTATCGAGACCAGATCAACGTTAAATCCCTACCATTACAATAGATTATTCCTTACAAGACTACCTTTCTTTCTATAAATATAACAAGATAGTATTTTAATGTATAAAAGAGAAAGTGCATTTGTTCCTACATAGAAGATTTATTTCCACATGTAGTTCAGCACTATTACAATTTAGTAAAAAGGGTTCTTAAACATTTCTAGGGATGATTTTGACAAGTCAAACTATAGTTAGATTTACATATACTCATAGATGTGACTCATTATAAAATCACTACATTTAAGTTCATTCATTTAAAAGTAAATGGTTTTATGAAAGTACAACTAAATTCATTATGTTTCTAGCATCAAAATACTGTATGGCAAGCCTGACAAAAGCATGAAAGTTTGTTTTTCTTATGTACCATCTTAGAGTAGTGCAAGTTTTCACTTTTTAGCATATTAAGGGAGATTTTTACACAACTAATTGATTGCATGTACAATATAGGTATGAAATGTGTGGAAAGGTATATAACTTGACTTATGGATAGTGGAAACAAGTCCACTCAAAAGGTTATTGGGAAAGCTTCAAGCTTCACAACAAACTCTAAATGCAACTACAAACTCTCCAAGATTTGAGACTTGGTAGGGCATAAGCTCATTGTAACAGAAACCCAAAGAAGGCGTCATCATGAACACAGGTTAAGGAGTAAGAATATTATGTATCATCAAGATCAAGAAGGAAATATCCTTACTCACCTATATCTCCATTTGTAGGAAGGAAGTGTGTTGACCCACACGCATGAAGAGAAGAGAGGTAAATAATAAATCCAAAGAATCTCGATGGAGTCAAGATTTTTATAGAATGGCATCAAGTGATGGTGTCTCATCACTTCTTCAAGTCTTTGAGACAACTTGCATAAATAAGGCAAGGAAGGAAGAGCAAGGGGGTATATATATACTTATAGAGGAGAGATAAGAACGTGGTCAAAGTTTTTCCACCATTTCTCAACATATACATTCTTTCATCGGCCCTTCATTCCATTAAAAGATAGCTCTAAATCCTCATCGTCAATAGATAGCCATGTCTATTTGTTGGTAGGTGAAAATGGGGTGTTCCATCATTAGACATACACTTGAAACTTCATAAGTTTCTAAGTACCATCAATCCATCAGTTCTCAGCCCAGAACTTTCATTGGTAAGTACTTTATCCAGATATCATTGTTAGCCAACGATGGAGCCAATTTTGGTTGATCCTCAAATAATGAAAACTCAACATCCAACCAGTCAAATGTCCAATGGTAGACAACCAATGAAAATATGAAAAACTAAATGCAACCAACCATTTCCATCAGTACTCAATGGATATAAAAGTACGGCAACCCCGTGTGTTCTCAACCAACAAAAGTCATAATATTTCCATTGGTCCTCTACTGATGAAAGGGCATGGTAATTAATACATGATCAAGTGATCTAAGTCCATGTAGCCAAGTCTAAGAAAGAGGGAGAAGAGATAGAATCATGCTACTTGCAAATCACAAGAACCACAAACATGGGAAATTTTTACATAGAACCCTCAATAAAAACATCAACCAAATAATTACATACCTAAGTCAAGCATGTCATTAAGCATCAAAACACATGATTAAGGCAACAAAACATGTTAAAGAGGTTAAGATGGGTCATATTTCTTATAACTATAAACCCTTGATAGGGATTTAACCCCTAAAATTCTACAAAAACAAAGTTGGGTACTTCCTACACGTCTCTTCTTCAAGCTCCCACGTAGCCACTTCTGCCCCACGGTCATGCCACAACACTTTTGTTGAAATTGTATCCTTCTTCTACAACTTTTGCAGCCACTTGTTTAAGATCAATACAAGACCTTCTTGTTGGCTAAATGGACATCTATAAAATCCCTTTGTTTTGATTATGACAAACATTTCATTCTTATTTATCTAACGAGCTACTTGAGTGTGCAGGATTATGGTGGATGACGAAGCAACTAGGGAGATCATAAGTTTATAGTTTTATTTTCATGCAATGTAATCACTATTGTAAAAACTTGTACAGTTATATAATGTACAAGTACCTAGATTGCATGTAAATCAAGCATTGGATCTTCCCTAGCTACACACCATAGTTAGACAAGTCATCCCTTCCAATAGGATCACATTATGCACACTCATGCACACACTTAGTATCTTAATTGATAGATTGAAACAGAGACACTCTCGGTCGACACACTTCTCGACCGAGACACTCTCGGTCGACAACCTTCTCGACCGAGATTGACCTAAAGTAGCCGTTAGACACTTCTGAATAAAACTTGAGAAAAGAGAAGCCTGTCGGTCGACAAGTCCTCGACCGAGAGGTGTCTCGGTCGACCTCCTTCGACCGAGACAATCTCTGCTATTAGCCGTTAGACTTAGCAAATGAGTTAGTTGGCAGTTGGAAGTGAACGTTGCACTCAGAGAGCCTGTCGGTCGAGAAAAGCTCGACCGAGTGGGTGTCTCGGTCGACCATCTGTCGACCGAGACGGTCTCTGACAGAATCTGCAGAGTTAAAGCAATTAGCCGTTGTAAAAACGACCAATCTATTCCTAATGACTAATTGAGCACTTGGAACCCCCTAGAAACTATCTAGAAGGTCCTTAAGCATACTTAGGCTATCCCTATAAATAGGACAAGCCATAGGACACTAGAGATTCACCTTGCTACACTTGAGAATTCTTTCTAAGCACTCTTGAGCAATCTTTTACAAGCAATTGAGCACTGTGATCACTTGGCCATATTCCATCTAGCTCAAGCTCGTCCTATAGGCTAGATTTTCCTAACCCTAGCATCCACAAGTCTATTACCTTGGCTAGGAAAATCCATACGCTTGATATAGGCAATTCAAGCCTTGAGCTTAAAAGGATAAGTTGTACTTTCTTATTTTCCTTCTTGTTCCTTGTAATATTTGTACTCTTCATTGCTACTCCAGGGAGGAGGCTGCATATAGGAAGAGGGTGAAGCTCTTCGTGTGAAGAGGAGGACTTTGGACTACTTCAGAAGGCTATCTTGACGGGAAGCTACTTCGAGAGGGAGGCTACTTCAAGGGGGAGCTTGAAGTTACTCCAAGGAAGGCTGCTTCAAGGTTGGCAAGATTACTTCTAGGTGAAGGCTGTCCAAAGGGTGTTTAGAGAGTGTTGTAATTTTATGTAACATCCTTAAAAGGTAATAAAATTCAATACTTTCAAAATCCCGGTTGGGTAAGCAACCGGGTAGTGGACTGACTCCTTAGCATTTGCTAAGGTGGAACCACTCTAAACACCTGTGTCTCTCTTCTTATCTTTTACTTTGGTTGTTTGAGTTTAAATTGTCTTAAATTATCATAAAACTCTATTCACCCCCCCTCTAGAGGTTTTTTAGTTGGTATCAGAGCAGGCTTCAAGGAGCCCTAACAAAGTCTTGAAGAAAAGATGGGGGATGGAGTGCTCAACAACCTCAACATTGAAGGAACGTTCGTTGCTCGACCTCCAGCATTTGACGGGACAAACTATCAATACTGGAAGAGAAGAATGCAATTTTACTTCCAAGGAATCAATTGGGATCTTTGGAGAATGGTATCTACACCATACACACTTCCACAAGACGAGTTCGAAGTATGGGACGCTAATACGGTAAAAATGGCACAAATGAATGCAAAGGCAGTAAGCATTTTATATTGTTCCATTTCAGTAGGTGAATTTAATAGAGTATCAAACTGTGATACCGCATATGACATTTGGCATAGATTATCTATAACATATGAGGGTACGGTTCAAGTTAAAAACTCTAAAGTTAGTTTGCTTAAAACCAAATTTGAACATTTTCGTATGGATCCAAACGAAACTATTAGTGAAATGTATTCAAAATTTTCTACTATTGTCAATGGTTTGAGTGCTCTAGGGAAACCCGTTCTTGAGGAAGATCAGGTATCAAAAATACTTCGATCTCTTCCTCCAAAGTACAAACCAAAGGTGACAGCTATTGCAGAAGCAAACGACCTCACTCGCCTCAAAATGGAACAGCTCATCGGAAACTTAGAAGCTCATGAGGCAGACCTAGAAGAGGAAGAGAGAAGAGAACATGAACATCAACGTGGGCCAAAGAAAGACGTGGCTCTCAAAGCATCAAAAGCTCTCTCACAAGAGAGTGAGGAATCTAGTGAAGAAGAAGGAGAAGAAGCATTGATCGTCAATGGTAAGAAATATAGAAGGTTTAAATCTAATAAAATTTCTAGTTCTTCCTCCACTCCCAGGTGCTTCGAGTGTGGAAAGAAAGGACATTTCAAAAATGAATGTCCCAAAGCTAAGAAGGGAAAGAAAAGCTCACATAAGAAGAAAGAAAAAGCTTATAAAGCAGCATGGGATGAAACGAGTGAAAGTGAAAGCGGAGAAGACAAGATAGAATGTCTAATGGCAAGAGAAGATGAAGAATCTCAAGAGGTAAGCCTAGTTGATCTTCCTAAAGAAGAGTTAGTAGCTAGCTTACAAGAAACTCATGATAAATATGTTGATGCCAAGAAGAAACTAAAAAGGACTATAAAATCAAACAATGAGCTCATTGCCAAAATAGATGAACTTTCTTCCGAAAAGAATAACATTGAACTTGAAAATGTATCTTTAAAAACATCTTTAGATGATTGCACTAGAAAGCTACTTACTTTGGAAACTAATGTTGATCTTCTATCAAAAGAAAAGACTGATTTGTTAGCTAAACTACAAGCTTTTCAAACTCAACCTATCTTGTGCAATCATTCGGACTATGACATTATTGTAAAAGAAAAGGATTCATTGCTTTCTGATTTAGACCAGGCAAGAAAAGATATACATAAGAAAATGAATAACATTGCTCAGTTGCAACAAGAACTTCATGAGTTAAGAAGAAAAGATATTCTTGATAACATATTAAGAAGTGGTACTACCTTCAATGGAAGAAAAGGTTTGGGATATGTTCCAAAGAGAAACCAAACCAAAAAGACCCAAACTATGTTTGTACCCAAAAACACAATGACTAGAAAAAGAAACGAAGTTGATTCTATTACTTGTCATTTCTGTTTACGTCTTGGTCATTACTGTTTTTCATGCCCCTACAAGACTAAGAAGTCCAACTTAGTTTGGACCCCAAGACCTCAAACTTAGAAGAATGGAATGTAGTTGAGATATGACAAAATACTTAATTTGTGCAAATTATATTGCCCTATCTCAACAAACGATGCTATGCTTATTGGTATTATTTTTCTGCATTGCTGTACTAAAACAGAAACTTCGTCGGTCGAAGTACTGTCGACCGAGCTCTGGGTCGGTCGAAGTAGTGTCGACCGACTGGATGTCTTTAACAAATCGAAAATCTTCCAGTACTCATTTCGGTCGAACACTGGTCAACCGAAAAATTTTTCTGTTCCTTTTTTGATTGTGATACAGTAACCTCCTCGATCGATAAATTGTCGACCGAGAATTATATCGGTCGAACAATCGTCGACCGACTGACTTCCTGTATCAGAACTTTTTACACATCAGCAAATTAAAAAGTTTCTAACCTTATCGGACCATCACATGGGTACCAAAATCTATATTCTAATGCAGGAATGGGTCGTTGACAGTGGTTGCTCCAAACATATGACCGGAAACAAGGATGCATTTTCAACTTTTGAAGAAAAGAAAAGTGGGACGGTCACCTTTGGAGACAATGGTAAGGGCAAAATCGTTGGAATAGGTAATGTTGGCACAAATCTTGAAATCAAAAATGTTCTACTAGTTGATGGATTGCATCATAACTTAATAAGTGTAAGTCAACTATGTGATAGCGGTTATGATGTGTTATTTAACAAAACCTGCTGCAAGTTATTGATAGAAAATACTACAACTGTTGTTTATGAAGGAAATAGAGTTGGAAATCTTTATATCCTTAAACCAAACTCTATGAAATCAGTAGTAGGTAAATGCTTACTTGCAAATGAAAACACCTTACAACTATGGCATAAAAAGCTTGGTCATGCTAGTTCACATGCTATTAAAAAGTTAGTAAAATATGATCTTGTTCATGGATTACCTGTTTTGTCTTTTGATCAAGTTGCAAATTGTGAACCTTGTACAATGGGAAAGCAAACCAAAACATCTTTTAAATCAAAACATGTACTTAGTACCAGTAGATCCTTAGAATTAATTCATATGGATTTATTTGGACCAATGAGAACACAATCTATTGGTGGTAAACGATACTGTTTTGTTATTGTTGATGATTATAGTAGATTTACATGGGTACATTTTATTGCAACAAAAGATGACACTATTCATGTCTTTATGCAATTTTGTTCTAAAATTGAAAATCTTTTACAACATAAAATATGTACCATTAGAAGTGATCACGGTGGCGAATTTGAAAATCATACTTTTGAAGCTTTTTGTACATCTCAGGGATATACTCACAATTTCTCTGCTCCACGTACCCCACAACAAAATGGTATTGTGGAACGGAAAAATCGATCTCTACAAGAAATGGCTAGGACCATGATGCTTGAACACAACACACCTAAAACCTTTTGGGCTGAAGCTGTAAACACAGCTTGTTATGTGCTAAATAGAGTCACGGTTCACTCTCACTTGAAGAAAACTCCATATGAAATAATACACTCTAAGAAACCTAGAGTTGACTACTTTCATACTTTTGGCTCTACATGTTATATTTTAAACACCAAGGATGATAGAGACAAGTTTGATTCTAAATCACAAAAAGCATTCTTCTTGGGATATTCTACTTCTAGCAAAGCGTTTAGGGTATATAACACTATCTCTAGAAAAGTTGAGGAATCCATTCATGTTTCTTTTCATGAGGAATCAAAATCTACAAATTTAGATATCATTGATCTCACAAATCAATTTGAAACTATAACCATTCCAAATGATAATGAGAAAACTCCCACATCCGATCCTCCGGTCGAACCACAACCTACACCTAGGCTGATCAAGGATCATCCCCAAGAGCTAATTATTGGAGATCCAAATGATAAAGTCAAAACTAGGTCCTCTTTCCAAGATGTTGCAAACATGGCTTTTGTCTCTATCATTGAACCTAAGAAAATATCCGAAGCTCTTAAGGATGATTACTGGATAATAGCCATGCAAGAGGAATTAAATCAATTCACTAAAAATGATGTATGGGATTTAGTTCCTAAACCACAAGATAAAACTATCATAGGCACTAAATGGGTTTTTAGGAACAAACTTAATGAGGCAGGAGAAGTCATACGGAATAAAGCACGGTTAGTTGCACAAGGATATAATCAACAAGAAGGAATTGACTTTGATGAAACATATGCACTCGTAGCTCGACTTGAAGCTATTAGGATGTTATTAGCTATTGCTGCCCATAAAAACATTCAGTTATATCAAATGGATGTCAAAAGTGCATTTCTAAATGGCATCATACAAGAAGAAGTTTATGTTGCTCAACCACCTGGCTTCGAAATCCCAGAAAAGGACGATCATGTTTATAAACTTAAAAAGGCACTTTATGGTCTAAAACAAGCCCCTAGGACTTGGTATGAACGGCTCAAGACATATCTTTTTGATAATGGTTTCTCTATTGGAAATTCAGATTCTACTCTATTTTTCAAAACATATGCATCTGATTTCTTAGTTGTACAAATATATGTTGATGACATTATTTTTGGTGCCTCAAATGAATCATTATGCACACAATTTAGTGACATTATGCAAAAAGAATTTGAAATGAGCCTTATGGGTGAACTAACATTCTTTCTTGGTTTTCAAATTAAGCAAACACCTGCCGGAATTTTTATAAGCCAAGAAAAATACACTAAAGAACTGCTAAAACGCTTTGGGATGGATCAATGCAAACATGCTACTACTCCTATGGCTACTTCTATTAAAATTGATAAGGATGAAAATGGGGAACCTATTGATGATTCCTTATATAGAGCCATGATTGGTAGTTTGCTATATTTAACAGCTTCCCGACCGGACATTATGTTTTCCGTTGGTCTTTGTGCTCGATTTCAATCCCAGCCTATGCATTCTCATTTTCTTGCGGTTAAACGAATCCTTCGATATCTAGCCGGCACTACTTGTTTTGGTTTATGGTATCCAAAAGGACAATCATTGGATTTTAAAGCATATACTGATGCGGATTATGCCGGTTGTCGACTTGATCGCAAAAGTACTAGTGGTGGATGTTTCTTATTAGGTAGAGCCTTAGTATCTTGGTTTAGCAAGAAACAAAACACGGTTGCCCTATCTACCACCGAAGCTGAATATATGGCAGCTGGGTCTTGTTGTGCTCAAGTGCTTTATATGCAACAGGTTTTAAGCGATTATGGTTTTCATCTTTCATCTACACCTATTTTTTGTGACAACACAAGCGCCATAAACTTAGCACACAATCCTATTCTACACAGCCGGGCCAAACATATTGAAATCCGTCATCACTTCTTAAGGGATCACATCTCAAAGAATCATGTTTCCCTTCATCATGTTGATACAGAAAATCAATTAGCTGATATCTTTACAAAACCGCTTCCAGTAGATCAATTCAACAACATTAGGAAGCAATTACTTATTACTCCGTTGGAGGATGTTTTCTTTGATATCTGCGGCTCTTAAAAACGACTACTTATGCTTTTATGGTTTGTATCAATATTGATATGAACGTTTCAATTGGTAATTTGCAAATTGTTGCCTCTTAGCTAGACACCTCATTGCTTTACATTTTGGCTATTCAATGGACATCTTTTTCGTTCATTTTTGATGGGATATCTAATTAAGGGGGAATTTTTAAATAAAACGGTTATCTTTTTGAGATGACAAAGGGGGAGAGATATATAAAACTATAACTTAATACTTATGACAAACTCAATCAATGAGTTTCATAAATATACTCTTGGCTTTACATTGAAAAGTTGCTATATTCCCAAATGAACTGGATTTCATGTTCCATAATTCACTGGGGATACTAAGCACACATTTTATAAATAAGAGGAAAAGTTCCAAACGGCAATCTAAAGGTATGGCATTTATATGTTTTATATTTCCTTTATTCATAATTTGGAAATGTTTGTCATCTTCAAAAAGGGGGAGATTGTTGGCTAAATGGACATCTATAAAATCCCTTTGTTTTGATTATGACAAACATTTCATTCTTATTTATCTAACGAGCTACTTGAGTGTGCAGGATTATGGTGGATGACGAAGCAACTAGGGAGATCATAAGTTTATAGTTTTATTTTCATGCAATGTAATCACTATTGTAAAAACTTGTACAGTTATATAATGTACAAGTACCTAGATTGCATGTAAATCAAGCATTGGATCTTCCCTAGCTACACACCATAGTTAGACAAGTCATCCCTTCCAATAGGATCACATTATGCACACTCATGCACACACTTAGTATCTTAATTGATAGATTGAAACAGAGACACTCTCGGTCGACACACTTCTCGACCGAGACACTCTCGGTCGACAACCTTCTCGACCGAGATTGACCTAAAGTAGCCGTTAGACACTTCTGAATAAAACTTGAGAAAAGAGAAGCCTGTCGGTCGACAAGTCCTCGACCGAGAGGTGTCTCGGTCGACCTCCTTCGACCGAGACAATCTCTGCTATTAGCCGTTAGACTTAGCAAATGAGTTAGTTGGCAGTTGGAAGTGAACGTTGCACTCAGAGAGCCTGTCGGTCGAGAAAAGCTCGACCGAGTGGGTGTCTCGGTCGACCATCTGTCGACCGAGACGGTCTCTGACAGAATCTGCAGAGTTAAAGCAATTAGCCGTTGTAAAAACGACCAATCTATTCCTAACGACTAATTGAGCACTTGGAACCCCCTAGAAACTATCTAGAAGGTCCTTAAGCATACTTAGGCTATCCCTATAAATAGGACAAGCCATAGGACACTAGAGATTCACCTTGCTATACTTGAGAATTCTTTCTAAGCACTCTTGAGCAATCTTTTACAAGCAATTGAGCACTGTGATCACTTGGCCATATTCCATCTAGCTCAAGCTCGTCCTATAGGCTAGATTTTCCTAACCCTAGCATCCACAAGTCTATTACCTTGGCTAGGAAAATCCATACGCTTGATATAGGCAATTCAAGCCTTGAGCTTAAAAGGATAAGTTGTACTTTCTTATTTTCCTTCTTGTTCCTTGTAATATTTGTACTCTTCATTGCTACTCCAGGGAGGAGGCTGCATATAGGAAGAGGGTGAAGCTCTTCGTGTGAAGAGGAGGACTTTGGACTACTTCAGAAGGCTATCTTGACGGGAAGCTACTTCGAGAGGGAGGCTACTTCAAGGGGGAGCTTGAAGTTACTCCAAGGAAGGCTGCTTCAAGGTTGGCAAGATTACTTCTAGGTGAAGGCTGTCCAAAGGGTGTTTAGAGAGTGTTGTAATTTTATGTAACATCCTTAAAAGGTAATAAAATTCAATACTTTCAAAATCCCGGTTGGGTAAGCAACCGGGTAGTGGACTGACTCCTTAGCATTTGCTAAGGTGGAACCACTCTAAACACCTGTGTCTCTCTTCTTATCTTTTACTTTGGTTGTTTGAGTTTAAATTGTCTTAAATTATCATAAAACTCTATTCACCCCCCCTCTAGAGGTTTTTCACTTCTATGTAAAATATATCAAAAGTTAAACTTCAATTGGTTGAATTGGCTTCTCTATCTCTAGGTGGCACTTCCTCAACATGGATAAATGGAACATGTCATGCAATCTATTTAGTTTAGTTGGTAGCTATAGCTTATATGTCACTTTCTCGACATGAAGCAATGATATGGTAAGGCCCCATGAATATGAATGCAAACTTACTTCCTTTTAAAATCTCAAGACTACTTTCCAAGGTGATACTTTGAGATGCATCTTGTCTCCCATTTGAAATTTCAACTGTATGCAACAATTATTTGCAAACTACATATGTCTATCATATTTCACTTCAGTTGTTCTCGGATTACTTTATATTTTTTTTCATTTTTGAAACTAACTCTGGACCCGGTAATTGACACTCGTCTACTTCATACTAGAAAGAGAAAATTTACAATGCTTCTATACAAAGCTTTGTAAGATTCCATATCCAAGCTTTTATGGTAGTTGTTGTTGTAGTACAACTCACACAATTTGATACAAACATCCCAACTTCAAGGAATTGGAGAGAAGATGACCTCAACATATCTTCTAGTGTTTTTATCATTCTTTCTTATTTTTCATTTGTTTATGGATGGTACGATGTGATGAAATTTACCAATGTGACCAATACTATACGTAGACATATAATTTGTGGTCTTCTTTCAGACACTATTGAATCATGTACTCCATGCAAGAGGATTATTAGACCAATATAAATTTGTGCTAACTTCTCAGTTGTGTAAGTAGTCTTAACTGGAAAGAAGTGGGTTGTCTTTTTTAGTTTATCAACCATGAATCAAATGGAATCATGACCTTTAGTTTTTCTAGGGAGACCAGTCATAAATTCAATGGTCACATGATCTCATTTCCATTCTATAATTTCTATAGGTTGTAAATTTCCTACCAGTGTCTTGTGCTCTGCTTTGACTTGTTGATAGATAGGATACGACATACATGCATCCACAAGATATTCTGGGAACATCATAGTAGGGTTAGGAGGATGCACTACCCATCCTTGGAATGTTTTAGGTTGTACTTATCTCACAAATTTTTAAAAAGGACAATGTTCTTGCCCTTCTAACTATTTTCTCTTTTGTTAATCAAATCTAGAAATAAGAAAGGTCAATATCATATGACTTTAGGTGTTCAAAATATGGTTATCAACAAGAAAAAACAACTATGGCTAGTTTAATTCATCTACCACTACCATCAACATGTAATAAACACCTTCCTCCATCAACTTATAATCCACTCACATGTCCTTATTATTCATGCAGACTCATTAACCCTGATCTCTTACATCAACTTATAGAAAATGGTAACCTAGTCACCTTGGTGGTGAGTATCGAAGAGGAACTAACCGCCTCTTGATAACAAAATATGATAAAACCTCTATGAGATTACAAACCAATGCAAAAGCATATGCATCACATATTCTCATAAAACTGGAAGACTCAAAAACTTACATGAAATTTCCATATACAAATTATCAAGGTAGTAACATTGATCACCATTTTATTTACATTTTTTTTATTTCATAAGCATATTCTCATGTCTCAAGGTATTACACATAGTATAAGATCATAAAATTGAACCTTCTTTGCAACATGATAGCTTTTAATCATAAGTAACTATTACAAGGTTGAAAAGAAGGAAACATGAGGAAAAAAATCATACAAAACACTCTCTCACACACACCAGGACCAAAGTGTGCATGGACTCTAAATAACTACTATCAAACAAAAGACAATCTCCACCATACATCCACCTACACAACTTTTTTTTTGATGATCGAGAGAACCCATCCCGAGCGAAGCTGACATGGTAAACTCTCGAGGCATGAGAGGGTGTGGTCCGGTCACTCCCCTCCCGTGCCTAATCAGCGTGAATTGCCATTCGCAAAGTGCCTTCGATGAGGTTTGAACCCAGGTCCTTCATTGGGACTTACCGAGCTCTTACCACCCGGGCTACTATGGCCCTACACAACTTTAGTACTTGAGAAACATTGAAAATATATTTTGTAAGGCATTGTCACTTTAATCAATGACCATTTCCCACTTAACAGATAACAGTATCCAAGATATGTTTAGTCTCTATTACATATAATATTGATTAAATGAATATAACATGGAAGAATTACATTGAAAAATATAATATTAATATACATATACTAAGCATTCTCATCACAACATATAATTACATGTATCATATTTTTGTATTTCTCATATATTGTGTTCTGCCAACTTATCCTGCATTCCTTGCCATCTCATCATCAAAGTGGTACCAGACCCAAAACCATGTAATGGTATATGACTACAATCTGACATTCTAATTATCACATGAGTAATGGCTCAAGGCTCAAATATTCAAAGAGAATATGATATCATCCTGCTAGGGTAAAGTGTGTAGCTAGGGCTCAACTCACATATTCATAGGTTAAAGATTTATGTTATACCTCTTCTAGAATTTGCATGCATCACATGCTTATCATCGCATAAATAATAATTCTACTTTCACATAAGACACATTACCCTCATAGGGTTACATGTCCATAATGCAAACTTACAAAAATCCTAGGCATCATTTTTACTCTTCCTTTTCTTCACTAACCATGTTCATTATTCTTCAATATATAGTTGCATCATATCTCATGTACTCTTGAATTGTCTCAATTAGCATTCATATTCCATATAGTATCATTCAATAGTAAGGATTTCACATTAAGATTCATATCTCTTAATATTTTAGACATATTGATAACACCAAATTTTGTGATGTTTTTGACCCTTATTTTGTTATCAAAACTGCCCTTTTAAACTGTTTTCCTCTCCTTTTATATGTACTTTTGCAATAACCGGACACACTACGCTCTTAACTCAATATTTCCATCTTTTGTAGAGTTTTCCTCCATTTTGGACTCATTTATCATCAACAAGGCCGTTCCAGCCCACAAACAAGCTCCACCTGCATCGGCCTTCCAGCCGGCCGATATGCTCACTGTCTGACAGGGTAACACGATACATCGATGTGTGACGTGAGGATGTCACGCAAGAAGGAACCGTCGGACGACACGCCTCTTTACCAGATAGGGAGCCGAGCTCACCACGACAACTCAAACGTGTCGCGCGATACCGGCCACTCACCGGTAGGTGCCACTCGCCACGAGGCCCAACAGCCGAAATCCTTGTGTCGGGCGATACTGATATCGGTCGTCCACCGACTCCGCGATAATAAGAGCTAAAAAGAACACGTGGCGCCCTGAGCACCATGACTTCCCCCAACCGTTTCCTATAAATAGCAGCTACAGGAAGCTGAAAAGATAGGTCGGAACCATGCGCAAGTCTCCTCAGGAAAGCTACAAGGGCGAGTGAATCGAGCCTCAGTAGTCGTGAAGGGCGATTCTAGGTGAGCACTTCCCCATCCGAGAGGGAAGGAATGGTTCACTTAGTGTCGTCCCGAGCACCACTACAGGCTGATAGGGGCTGACAAAGATACCCGATAAGAGCGACCAATACTAGATGCATCACTCTAGCCCGGCACGATACCGAACCTCGATACGCATCGCCCGTCATGGCGTGTCGCCCGAGAGGCTGCCGCTTGACATGATCGTATTGGGCAAGGATCCTCACACGATATAGTCTGCCCGTCACAGCGTGTCGCCCGAGAGGGTGTGCCGCCTGACACGGTTGTATCGGGCTAGGGTCCTGCCCGGTATCGGGCTGGATGGTCCACGGTAGTCTATCATCCTTCTATATCAAGAAGGCGACATTTATCTTTATTATTCCAGTCATTTACTGCTCTACTTATGCAATGTAATCAGACCTTTATTTTTTTATGGAAATAGAAGAGTTTAATTATCTGCTGCTCTATGTTTGGTACCTTTGTTGGATGATTGCTATGATTAACATCTGAACTCTAGCTTGTATGTTTGGGTCGCATTTCGATTAGCTACCGAATCGTGTTTTCCCATTGCAACAGCCTCGAGAGAGGTGTTGTGGCTCTAGTGTTTGGTCTGATTCTGGAGTACGAGAGTGCCTGGAATCGGAGTTGCTTTAGTAACCTTTCTACTCTAATTTAAGTCCAGCAAGCTCGAGAGTGGTGTTGATGCTTGGTTAGAGGTACCCGCTCTGAGAGGAGGGGTACAGGATGTTCCTGCTGCCGCTTGTTTTACCTAAGTTTTCCTCCTTCGTACCTTGCTTTAGCTTTAGTATCATCTCTCTATTTTTGTTGCACGAAAATCCCTAAAAACTGCTAAATACTTAAAACCTAAGTCTTCCTTGTAACTCCAGTTGGATATAGGGTTTTCTTTTGTTTTATCGATCTTGTTCAGCTGTTCCCTTTTGGGAATTTTATCATCTCTTATCCTTGCTGGAGTGTAGCGTGTCGATTCCGCATTCTCAACACTACCACCCTTGTCCCTGTGTTCGACCCTGTATATCTACTTCGACCCCGTAAACAAAGTTGTGGGGGCCTAGAAGGTTTCGAGTTATAAATGTAAAAGGTCGACTACCTAAAATCCGCCTCCAATTTTAGGACGCGCGATTTAGGTCGGTCAACTTTTTGGCGCCGTTGTCGGGGACAAGGCGAAACGGTACTGTTGAAGAATCTGAATCCACTAACTACACTCCAGTGCCTCAAGCTTAGCAATAAGCTTGACAGCACTCCTTATTCTTTATCCAAATGAGTAATTCTTTCTTATCAATAAACGGTTTTCTAACTTGATTCCTTTTCATGCTATTTCAGCTACTTAAAAGGAAGGCACCTTGCTCACCTGAGCATAGGCATAACCTAACATGTCACCTCGTGTTCAACAACCTCTTTCAGAGGGTGAACGTCAAAGGAGGGCTAGGCCTAACTCCCCTCCACCTGAAGAAAATGACCGCTATGACGGCCATGATCAACATGAAGATCCAGAAGGAGAGCAGTTCGAGGACGACCAACACCGAGATAGACGTCGTCACCATCAAAGGCACAGAAGGAATCACAATGATCAGAATTAGCACCAGGAAGGGAGTGGCAGCGATGATTCGGAAGAAGAAGAGAAAACGCTAAGGGAGTTAGCTTCTACGAAGGCTAACAATTCCCGGTGCCCGGTCATCATTCCACGTTTCAACGCCACTAACTTTGAGCTCAAGCCGTCTGTAATCTCCATGATCCAAAATAAGAGCTTTAGAGGGAGCTCCAAGAATGACAATCCTTATCATCACCTGGACGCCTTCAATAATATCTGCGATACGATTAAGATGTGAGGTGTACCCCAGGAAGTCATTTACTGCAAGGGTTTCATCTTCTCTTTGGAAGACAGGGCTCTATCGTGGTATCTGGGACTTCCCCACCAATCTCTAAACGGGTGGGGAGCACTAGCAGACATTTTCATAAATAAATTCTACCCGACTGAGAAGACAGTGAGGAACAGGCAAAAGATAACCTCCTTTATGCAAAGGCCCAGCGAGAACCTCCACGACACCTGGGAAAGATACCAGGAATATCAGAGGGACTGCCCTCACCATAACTACAAGAAAGGTTTCCTAGTCACCACCTTTTACAATGGTCTGACTCCTGATGAAAGGGTGTCACTGAATGCGGCAGCAGGAAGTGACTTCCTAGGGAAAAAGTCGAGCAAGTCTGAAAGGATCATCAAAAACATGGCCGAGCTGCAGGCCGGCGCTGAGTATGATAGATCTGACAGAGGGCAGGCTAAGAAGGTAAGCGAAGGACCCTCTCTTGAATCCAAGGCTCTTGAGTCTATAACTTCTCAGATACAGAGGATAGCGACAGATGTCAAGCAGCTAAGGGAATCTGGTGGTAAAGGGAAGAAGCAGGTGGAAAAAGTAATGAAGTGTGTGATTTGTGGAGAAGGGGGCCATGGGATAGATAAGTGCATCTACACCCGACTGGAAGCGTCAAGCGATTCTGACTCCAAGGCCGAAGAGACTAAAAATGTCTCTTTTGTAAATTTTAAGAGGTCGGACCACCCTGGTTTCAGCTACGGCAACAAGGATGCAGCCGAGAATTCACATCAGTTGCATGGCTCGTCTAAGCCACCCCAAGCGTTTGAGAAGAGGGGAGGACCCAGTCAGTACACTAAAAACACCCCCTTTCAAGCGAACAAAGGTAACTTCCAAGGTCAAGTCAAGTACCAAGGATCAACCAAGGAATAGGATAAGGTTTCTGTCCAGGCTGATGTGGTTGGTCAACTTTTTGACTTTGTAAAAAGGTAAGACACTGTCAACAACCAGTTAGCGCAGAGTGCGCTATCGAATTCGGGTGTTTTGAACTCGTTGCAACTTGCAGGTACAAATGGCAGACATGCAGACGCATCAACGCTAGATTGATCAGCAACTAGCTCAAATGGCCGAGTTAATAAAGAATCTGTCAGGAAAAATTCTATCGAACACTGAAACGGCAAAGAAGGCAGGATAGTGATCAAGAGGAATGAGGATCGAGTTGCACGAGAGGATGATGGCAGAGACGAAGGAGTGACGAATCTAAAAGACATCAAGAAGGAGACGAAGATTGCAGCGCTCCTCGGGAGGCATCCCGAGCTTTCTTTTATTTCCTAGAATAGGATGCATTTTATTTTCCTACAAAACAAATATTATGGACTGTAATAAGGCTCGGGTTGGTGCATGTGCCACATGCGCTGACTCTTTTGTTTTATGGTCCATCACGTTGCTTTATGGACCGAGGTGGGTAATACCATCTGAGGCCGGGATCTTAGTCTTAGGCCAATGATGTTTTACTCATCGGGCGCTTTTAACCGCTCTATTTTCAAGTTTTTCTTCTCGGATTTTCTCTGAAGGGTCGTATCGGGCAGCAACCCAACCGGCATGATGAACGCGCCAATATCGGGCAATGGAATTTTGAGCATCCCAAAGTTCGTGACGGATAGCATGCCTGGGCGGCATACACTCGTATCGTGCAGGTGGAGTAAATACTCTTGTGCCGACGGATGGACTGCCCGACTCAGGAATGAATTACCCCAATAGCCGACGCGCGTCCCGGAATTACCACTTTTACCCCCGGTTGAGATTTCTATATAAAGAGCCAAGATTTTACCGTGTCGGGCTACTGCCTTACTGTTTTCACCTACCCGTGTCGTGCTAAGATTTTCCGAGTTAGCTCCCGTGTCGTGCAAGGGTTCCCGTGCTCTCGTGTCGTGCGGAAGTTTAAGAACACAGCAAGGTATAGCCCAACACGACCTTCCTTTCACGAGTAACTTATCGGGCTCGCGGTTCCTGAGCTGAGCAGCATTGAATCGCCTGATACGTATGTCGTGCAACGGACCTTTTATTCATGTTTGCCCGATACGCCATGTCAGGTGATAGTCGTGTCGCCCATCTTTGCACTGCCTCACCTATTTTGTTGTCGGACGGCACGTTGTGTTCCTTTCAGAGAGCCCTATCGGGTGTCTTATCTTTCGCGACCGTATCGCCCGACACACCCCTGTCGGGCGACATACCTGACGCGTATTTATCACTGTATCGTCTTGTTCTTTATCACATGTATGATCTTCCGACGTGACGGGTGATACCCATATCTCATATCAGGCACGAGACTTCACCTCTGAAAACCTCATATCGCCCGATACAGCGTTGTGGGATCGTGCATATCTTATCGGGGCATATCCTATCGTGCATTCAGTTTCCCTTCTTTAAACATCGGCACACTTAATTGACCAAGGAATTTGTTTAATGATTAACAGAAATGGCCCGCATCAAGCAGACTGTCGTCCGGGTTGACGAGCACGGTAGGAGGATCTACACCGAGCCCGCAGGTGAAGCACCCACTATCAGGCAGAAGCGCCCGAATCCAGAAGCAGTTGGGTCGTCAACTGCGGAAAAGAGGACGACGGTAGGAGAAGTGGCGGCTCCAACACCAACAGCAACGGTAGAACCCCTGGAATACACGCCAGGAAGGTTCATGCCGAGGGATGACGAGCACGCACGCCGTTATGCTGAGATGGAAACCAAGGTCTACAGACCGAGCAGGTTCTGCCACCAGGCTTCGTTCGTTGAGCTGGGCATATTTGAAAGGCTGAAGGGCATCCTTGCTGCGGCGGGGCTGAGGAAGATCTGCCTCAGCCGATCCTCCTCCTATACCAGACTCACGAGAGAGTTCATGTCATCTCTCCGCCGAGTGAAGAACTCTGCTGCAGAAAAAGAAGAATATAGCGGAGCAGATAGACTCCAAGCCTGGCTATACAACTCGGAGCACGCCATCTCTGAGAAGCTGCTGAACGAGATCTTCTCTTCCAGCCTTCGACAGTACCCATGTCCTGCAAGTTGATCTCTGCCCTCCTAACAAAAGCTTCCTCTTCATAGTACCTCTTCACTCTGTGCCCGTTTACTTGAAAGACCTTGGTATGGCTAATACACAGCAAACCTCCGGACGAGTTGACAAACACAGCAAAAGAATCGACACTGCGGCCGCAGCTGAAGCAATAACAGTCGGACAGAAATGCCAGAATCCCGAGACAGCTGGGACACCACCCGCTGAAAAGAGAGCAAGAGAAGTCCATTTCCTTATCATAGTCTGTCTTCTGCGGTGGTTTAGGACCATCTCCAAAAGAGTAAATCAGTGGAAGTCCTCCTCCAGTGGCCCCTGGATTGAATGTGGGTATTTTGGGCCCATCAGTCGTGAAGCCACCTTCATCATAAGGGAGGTATCTTCTTCTGATATAGTATCCACAAGTGTTTTCAAGAGCTCTCTATCTACAATAGGCCGGTTATCATTGTCATGATCTGCACGGGCCTCGCACTTCCTTCTTGAGAGCTTTGCACTTGTTCTGGATGCATCCTCCTGGGAAAGAAAATGGACTCAAGAAGACTGAAACTGAGATTGCCGATCAGTTCTTTTATTCATGTTCACAACGGAAGTATCTTAAAGTCTACCAGGTTTAAGGGGATGCCAATTAATGTGGGGAACTTTTATCAAATAAGGAGAGGTATGACCAACTCCGACAGCAAATAAGGGGGAATGTATGGCAGCTTCTCCAAGGCACAAGCGTGATCACCAACTAACCCTCACTGGGTTAACATTACCTTACCTTGTCTTCTTCACTACTCTAGGACAGAGTGTGGAGTAAGTTTGGGGGGGTACCCATGTACCAGTGAGGGAGGTATAAAACTTTTCTTCACCCTTTTGTGCTATTTCGTTCTTCTCTTATATCATGTGTACGTATGCATGCTCATATAAAATTTTTGAAAAATCAAAAAATTGTTGCTTATTTTGTCTCCCTGCATATGTACAAAGTCACTATATAAGTAAAAACCTAATGCGACTTCTTGTCAGTTTGTTTTCTGTGTACCTATGGTGATGCAAGTTATGTTATATCTTTATGATAATGTTGCCTCAAACAACAAAAGACTACGACTATCCACGCCAAAATTTTGAAAAATAGTCTCGCGACAGCTAAGAGACGTGTATGGAGAAGGAAAAAGCTGCCCAAACAGCAAAAATCTCTCTTGTTCCCCCTTACCCAACAAAAATCCCAAAAAGAGAAAGTAGCCTTATGAGAGTGAATAAAAGCATGAGAGTTGTGCCCAATAAAAAAAAAGAAAAAAAATATATACACACTTGTTTTCCAAAAGTACCCATATTTAGGCATGGTAGATCTGGGGCAGTGGTACGTAGGATGTGAAATCACTACTCTAAGGCCAACTGGCTTGGACTGCAGGGACCACTTGCCCGCTAACGGACCCTTACCTGGATGGACTAATGGGAAACAAGAAAAACCCAAAAATCCTTAGCCTACCCAACACACAACTTTCTGCCCCAAAAAGCTGTTTGGTGTGAAATCTAACTTCGGAATCATACACCTAAGTCTCGCTGAAGCTGTAGAGAAAATTTTGCTAAAATAAGGCAGGAGAAATAAAGTCTGTTGTTCGTGGTTGGGTAGTATTATCTTTAAAGACATCTCAATGCTCGCTTAAACCCTTGGCCTGAATGTTATACCACGGAAGAAGAAGCATCACAAAATAAAGTTTAAATATTGATTGAGGACAATCAAAACGCTAAGTTTGGGGGAGTTGATAACACCAAATTTTGTGATGTTTTTTACCCTTATTTTGTTATCAAAACTGCCCTTTTAAACTGTTTTCCTCTCCTTTTATATGTACTTTTGCAATAACCGGCCACACTACGCTCTTAACACAATATTTCCATCTTTTGCAGAGTTTTCCTCCATTTTGGACTCATTTATCATCAACAAGGCCGTTCCGGCCCACAAACAAGCTCCACCTGCATCGTCCTTCCAGCCGGCCGATATGCTCACTGCCCGACAGGGTAACACGATACATCGACGCGTGACGTGAGGATGCCGCGCAAGAAGGAACCGTCAAACGACACGCCTCTTTACCCGACAGGGAACCGAGCTCGCCAAGACAACTCAAAAGTATCGTGCGATACCGGCCACCCACCGGCAGGTGCCACTCGCCACGAGGCCCAACAGCCGACATCCTTGTGTCGGGCGATACTGATATCGGTCGTCCACCGACTCTGTGATAATAAGAGCTAAAACGAACACGTGGCGCCCTGAGCACCATGACTTCCCCCAACTGCTGCCTATAAATAGCAGCTACAGGAAGCTGAAAAGATAGTTCAGAACTTTCCCATCCCGAGAGGGAGGGAATGGTTCACTTCAACCTTATGTATATGGTGCTCAGGAAAGCTGCAAGGGCGAGTGTATCGAGCCTCAGTAGTCGTGAAGGGCGATTCTAAGTGAGCACTTCCCCATCCCGAGAGGGAGGGAATGGTTCACTTAGTGTCGTCCCGATCACCACTGCAAGCCGATAGGGGCCGACAAAGATACCTGATATGAGTGACCGATACTAGATGCATCACTCTAGCCCGGCACGATACCGAACCCCGATACGCATCGCTCGTCATGGCGTGTCGCCCAAGAGGGTGCCACCTGACATGATCGTATTGGGCAAGGCTCCTCGCACGATACACTCCGCCCATCACAACGTGTCGCTCGAGAGGGTGTGCCACCCAACACGACTGTATCGGGCTAGGGTCCTACCCGGTATCGGGCTGGATGGTCCGCGGTAGTCTGTCGTCCTTCTATATCAAGAAGGCGACATTTATCTTTATTATTCCAGTCATTTACTACTCTACTTATGCAATGTAATCAGACCTTTATTTGTTTATGGAAATAGAAGAGTTTAATTATCTGCTGCTCTATGTTCAGTACCTTTGTTGGATGATTGCTATGATTAACATCTGAAATCTAGCTTGTATGTTTGGATCGCGTTTCGATTAGCTACTGAATCGTGTTTTCCCGTTGCAACAGCCTCGAGAGAGGTGTTGTGGCTCTAGTGTTTGGTCCGATTCTGGAGTACGAGAGTGCCCGGAATCGGAGTTGCTTTAGTAACCTTTCCACTCTAATTTAAGTCCAGCAACCTCGAGAGTGGTGTTGATGCTTGGTTAGAGGTACCCGCTCTGAGAGGAGGGGTACAGGATGTTCCTGCTGCCGCTTGTTTTACCTAAGTTTTCCTCCTTCGTACCTTGCTTTAGCTTTAGTATCATCTCTCTATTTCTGTTGCACAAAAATCCCTAAAAACTGATAAATGCTTAAAACCTAAGTCTTCCTTGTAACTCTAGTTGGAGATAGGGTTTTCTTTTGTTTTATCGATCTTGTTCTGTTGTTCCCTTTTGGGAATTTTATCATCTCTTATCCTTGCCGGAGTGTAGCGTGTCGATTCCACGTTCTCAACACTACCACCCTTGTCCCTGTGTTCGACCTTGTATATCTACTTCGACCCCGTAAACAAAGTTGTGGGGGCCTAGAAGGTTTCGGGTTATAAATGTAAAAGCTCGACTACCTCAAATCCGCCTCCAATTTTAGGACGCGCGATTTAGGCCGGTCACATATTATATTTCCTTAACCAGGGATCATCTCTTCTTCATAGCCATTTTCTTTTCCTTTTATCTCATTATTTATCATCATTCTTATATAATCACCATATGTTATTTTAATTAAAAAATTGTAAATCATATTCCATACATGAGACCTGGAGAAGTGTATTTTCTCTCTCTCTTTTGTATTATGCACTTCATCATTCATAAGATGATTAGTTCCACTAAATTATGTGTCACACTATATATCATGGTTTTGAATCACTTATTGCTCAATTGATGAGATGTGATTGATGAATGGTCACTTTTCACTTGATTATACAAACTTAAGGCCATTAATGTACTTTTGGAATGAAATTTAATTATTGAGACCCTCAAAATCTTCATCATGATCTCAATGTTTTTTATAAATAGAAGATACAATTTCTCAATCAATTATATAAAGCTCACTCAAATCAGCATTATAGATTAGAATTTATGATTTTTAGAAGTTTATTAAAGATAACCACATTGTTTTATTCTTTTTACTTGGTTTTTGGCCAAGGCAGCCATCTACAGCTCCTATTGGCCAATAAGAGGGCCCAAGAGCAAGGTAAAATAATGTACCTCCCTTGCCCATGAAACCCACTATAGTTAGTAATGGCATTCGGTCGACCATCCATGCCACTACCATACACTCCTCATGCATAATTAGTGTGTCTAATGAGTTTTCCACCCCTACCTCACACATTACCCTTGTTTTCCGTAGCCAATTGTGCCTTGGAGCTCCCTTTTTCCTTTCTCCTTCTTCCTCCCCTATTCTAGATCTACCATGGGGTAAGGTTTGGGCATTCCTTGCATACCCACCTTAGCATGTCGAGGAGGCACGGCCCAGCTCGCAGCACCAAGGTGAGCTCAGCTAGAACCTCCTTGATGTTAGTGATGGTCGAGTGCACACACACAAACACACACACTAATGGTAATGAAACTTCTTGTTTGTATGCATTCTTAAACAATTTTGGTTGATATACTTGTTTAAGCTAAATGCTTCCTATTATTACTACTTTTGTTTTTTTAGTTATGTGTTGAACAAACTTAAAAACATAATCATAGATGTCCATTATACAACCCTTGTGTAGCTACATATATTCTCGAGGTAAGGACACAAGGTTGGGTGCACCTACTTAGTTTATCAAGCAAGGGCAAGCCATGTTAGTAGTAGGGTTTTCTATTGGATTTGTCCTTGAGGTCCCTTACGTATAGGATTAACTCTTGACTTTTAGTCTTGTAGTCCCTCACATTCCAATAGGCTACATACTTAGCTTGTCCTAAATGTCCCTCACGGTCCCCTTCCTTTGGGAAGCTAGTCAAAGGCCTCGTGATCTTTTGGTATAATAGAAATGCACTTAAAATATGCTTTCTTGTTAAAAAGAGAGTTTTAAATGTTGTTTCGTTGTTTATTGTTATTATATCAAGTTTTATCCAAGAAAATATGTTACTTAAAAATGTGATTGTCATATGTTTTGTAAAGCGTACTAAGATATTTTTTTTATTCATACCATTTGTGATTTGGATATTAAGTATAAAATCATTGTTGCTTACACTCTTATATGATATATAATGATATATCTTTATTGATCAACATGAACTACAAATGAAATGAACATATGATTTTAAATCTAAAAGGAAAGAATATCTTGATGTTCATTACTTAATAGTTTCCTTTATGCATGAATCCTTGTTGGCATACCTTATCGTGTACAATGTTACATTTATGGTTTTATTCATGCATATTTTATGTAATTGTGCTTCATTTTTGGGGCGGATGCTTGGGTCCTTACCCCATTGACTTTCTAGTCATTTGTGAAGTTGGGATTCAAGTAACAAATACTTACATGAATGAGACTCTCATATAAGTTATTCAGACACAAGAATATGCCATTCATTTTCTTTATTCAAATCATAAAAGATATGAAAGGCATATAATATTGAATGTACTCTGATTTCTTATCATATAAAGAGGATAACATCATTATGAATGCTCAAAAAAAGGTTCACATTCAACATAGTTCACATGCAAAAGATAGATAATTTAATCATAAAATTATATATATATATATATATATACTTTAGGAATCATTCAATGTATCTTCACATAATCACCATTCTAATTGGAACTTAACATTTAATAAGATTACATTACATTCACTTAGTATAATAATAATGAAAGAGTGTATCATTTCACCTCACTCAACTATAAGCATTATTTAAACTTATAAATCACACATCATACAATAATAGACTGACTGGTCCTTTATTTATCATTTAGGATGCAAAGGAGGGAACCTCTTGTTAAAAAAAGATCATATCTTCATAGATATTTTTTGAATATTAGGATATATGAAGTGTTCCACCAATAAAATTTCAACAAATATTAAAGATAATCATAATGGTGTATCCTATTTCCCTTCCCTTCTCTACAATAAATTAGTGAGATGAAAGTATCGACTCACTTGGAACATCATCTCTAGGTATACAAAAGCAGCAAAAAAATTGTTCAAGTAGTGGTCTAGTGGTGCCCAAAAATGTACTTAGAATCTAATTTCCTTTGTAAGGATTCCAATCCTCGATGCAAAAGGTAAAATGACAAACTCCTCTCCACATGTATCCATAAGACAAACATCTTGTTATAGAAGTGGTCAAGTTCACATTATATACCTTTATATATATACATATATATACATATGTATATTTGTGTGTGTGTGTTTGTGTGTGTGCACAAGCAAAAAATAGACACATAAAGAAATTGGGTGTGTATACATATACACACATACAGATAGAGAAAACAAGGGTTTATAAAGGTGTATTGTCAGTTCATGTAGCTTACGTGTACTAACCACTAAATGGTACTTGTAGAGCCCATCAAATATATCCAACTATATAGATTGAATCAATGTTGTATATACTAGATGTGTTTAAAAAACACATCTATATCTCATATACACCATGAGATGCATATATATACCATCTAATGATTTTTACAAATTTCACAACTTATTGTTGATTACAAAATATACATCTTCTTTCATTGGATACTATATACATGTTATATTAGGTTTATTTTTTATGAATATGTAATCTATGAGGTATACACCATATACATAAGGTTGAAGTGTTCTATATAAATCTATAATTATTACAAATAAAGATGGGTACATGTAATCTATATGCACTCACATACACAATTCTTTTAGCATGTATACTTACATACACGTACACATATATTTTGTATACATACATAACATATGTGTCCCCTAGGGTTGGCTCTGGAGATCGTCTAGTGCCGACAACACCCTACGGGCATGGTGCTCATGCTAGTCCACATCCACCCCGCACCCGACCAGACCACCACTACCACCCAAACAACCCCCACCCACACATGCAATTGGAACCGAAGGAGAAAGACACAGTCACTGAAAACCCATGAGGCAATTAGAGCACAACGCATCTACAGAAGGCTTGGAGCCAGGTTTTACAGTTGATTCCATCCACTAATGACAAGAATATTGAGTTCACATCACTAGTGTGCGTGGATGGCAAAGTCTGTGTGGAACTGGAAGAATCTGAATTTGATCTAATGAAGAATGTGTAGGAACACACAGTTTTGATCTAAGTTATGGGTAAATGTCGTTACTACCCTGACCTAGTTGCTTGGATCAAGAGGAATTGACGACCGAAGGGGGACTTTGACCTCATTTCTAAAAATGGTGGGATGTTCCTATTGAAGCTCTTTGATGAAGAAGATAAGAAATCAATGTTGGAGTCGGGCCCGAGGTGGATGGACAATCAATTGGTCATAGTGAAGGCATAAAATCAATGTGATTAGCTACGACAAAAGTTGTTATCCTCACTTCTGATCTAGACAACCTGGCTTCATTTGGAAGGGCATGGACATGGCGTGTTGTCAGTATTGTTGCCACCAGAGTAGGTGAAGTGCTACTGGTGGATAACATGTGTTTGGTAGGAGACAATGCTCGGGTGCTAGTGAATCTTCTGTATAGATCTCCACAACCAGAGACGGTATGGCTTCAGGTGATGGGATGGCCTAAATTGGTGTGAAGATCATATACAAACATGTGTCAGTGAGCTACAGTAGCTATAAAGCTTTCTGCCATGACGATTTGCATATCCAAACAACGTTGATGTATCGCGAAGGAAGGATGATGGTGGCTTCTATGCGCCAAATAAAATATGGAGGAGAGTTCAAGCTAGGGTAGAAAATGAGGGAGGAGGGGGTGCTGATAGACCCAAGAACATTGAAGACTACGATAGAGGTAACCAACCAGCTATCGCTAATGTTGAAGGTGAAGGTCCCAAGAAAAACATGGAGGGTACTAAAGGTAGAATCATAGACGGTGGAGGATTTTTTGGGAGTAGCAATACATGAGCGTCCAGTAGCAAGGGAGTGGACCATGAGCATAATGTGAAAGAATCAGAGTCTAACCAGGAGCCCAATGCACAAGAATAGTAGAAGGAGGAAGGTGAATTCACCCTTCCCCCTTGTCCAAGAGAAAAGGGCTCAAGAGGGTTGGGATCCCAAAAAGCCAAGGGGTCATATCCATTCTTAACACATCCAATGTGTTTGAAGCACTTAGTGACTCTAACAAGGAGGAGGCCAACCCAACACAATAGAGAAGCAAGGGGAAGGCAAAGAAATCCAACAACAAGGAGCCCACCATGCTAACTAGAGCTTAAAAGACTTATTAATATGTCCATGCTATTATGGAATATTAAAGGGGTGATAGGAACAAAAAGAAGGAGATCCATGAGTAGATGGCTTCTAGTGGACATTCTTTGGTTACATTGGTGGAAACAAAAAAAAAGGAGAAGAATAATAATAGTATTAGATCTTTATTTCCGTAGGGATGGGAGCATGTATCTAATGTAGATGGTGTTGAGGTGGCCAGAGTTCGTGTGGCATGGAAACTGAATGCATGGTAGGTGGCAGTGATATAGATGTCAGATCACCAGATTACAGTATATTGTAGAAGCAATGGGGGTTTGTATATGTGGTTGATAGTTGTATATGCACATAATGATGTGAAGTCCAAACTAGATCTAAGGAAAGATGTGGTTTCTCTATCCATATAGGTAACTTTACCACAGTTGGTGATTAGGGATTTCATTAATGTTCGCATGCATGAAGAGAAAAAAGGAAGGAGGCTAGTTTTGAATGCAGAGATAGATGCCTTCAAACACACCATTGATGAAGCTAGTTTGTTTGAACTACCAATAATTGGAGGCAATATCTTCACATGAAACAATGAGAGGAGTCCAGATGATAGAATTGCTAGCAAGCTGGATAGAGTGTTGGTGAATGATGAATGGCTGCAAATATTTCCCAATGGGTAGGTGAAAGTTGGTGGATCTAAATTGAGTGACCATGCTCCAATCTCGATTCAGATTATGAAAAATAAACAAAATAGGAAACTATTCAAATTCTTAAACTTTTGGGTTGAATTTGAATGATGTTATCAAAGAAGGATGGGGCATACAGGTGACAGAGAACATGATGTTTGTCTTTGCAAAGAAGTTGGTGAACACCAAAGTTGCACTCAAAAGGTGGGTGAATATCCCAAATCTGATTGTAGAAACAAAGAGAGAATGTAAAGATATCAGAGAAAATTTTATATCTGACCCACTAATTTTGAACTGATAAAGGATGGAGAGCTAAAGGGGATGCAATGATCTAAACAAATTAGAGGAAAATTTCTACTGGCAAAGGAGTAGAGAGAAGTGAACAGATGATGGAGATAGGAATACCAAACTCTATCACACTCTTGTTAAGAGAAGGGAGGCAGACAATATCATTTCTGAGTTGATTAATGCAGATGAGAGAGTGGTCAACAAGCAGGATGATCTAGAAAACTAGGTCATAAATTTCTATACCTCATTATGTAACAAAAAAATTGAGAATGATGTAGAAGAGGAGGAGATGGATTGGAAGTTCAAGCTTACCAGCATGCATAATAATATCCTTACAAGGAAGACCAATGAGCATGAGGTTAAAGAGGCAGTATGGAGTATTGGCAACAATAAGTCACCAGGGTCAAATGGTTTCAATGCTTATTTCTACAAAAAAACATGGGATGTCCTCAAATAGGACTTGGTTGTATACATAATTTGGTTCCTAGAGGGAGGTAACATGGTGAGAAAGGTTAATCACTCTTTTCTAGAACACATCCCTAAGAAAAAAGTGATGTCTTACCTTATAGATTTTAGACCTATTGCATGTTGTTTGGTACAGAACAAAATCATTGCAAAGATCTTGGCTACTAAATTGAAGTTGGTACTTCCTCATCTTATCTCTGCAAATCCAAGAGCCTTTGTGATAGGAAGGATCATTAGTGATCGTTCTCTCTTGGTGGGAGAGTTTTTATTGGATTACAATATCTTGAGAGGAAGAAGGAAAACTTGTCTAAAGTTAGATGTCTCTAAAGCATATGATAGTGTCAGATGGCAGAAATTATGGTGGATCATGAAGAAAATGGGCTTCAATGATCAGTGGATCGGTTGGATGGAACAGTGTATGATGACTACAAGTTTTTCAGTTCTAGTCAATAGCACATATGCATGTATGTTCAAAGGGGGTAATGGTATGCGCCAAGGGGACCTCTTGTCCCCTCATATGTTTGTAATTGTTATGGAGTACTTTACATAGAAGATGCAGGTTGCATAAAAAAGGAAGGAGATCAAGCCCTGTACACTCCATGGCACAAAGGTGATGACCCACTTTATCTTTGTAGATTATGTGTTAGTCTTTGTTGAAGCTAAATAGAAAACTCTAGGGAGTTTGCAAAACCTTCTTAGGATGTTTGGGGAACATACGGGGTTATGCGTGAATACAAACAAAACACATGTCTTTTTGTCCAAAAATTGCTACTAGGTGAAAGATAGATTAATGGAGGCAATGGGAGTGGAGAAAGGAAAGTTCCCAACAAAATATCTTAGATTTCCTTTGGCTGGGGGTAATTTATAGGTAAAGGGTTTTGCTATTTGCATGGATAAATTGGAGGAAATGATTAATAGATGGAAAACACAGAAGACATCTATGGCAGGAAGAGAAACACTAATAAAGGTTGTTATAGAGGGACTTCTTATCATTAGGGTGCAGCAAGGGGAGATTCCCAATTTAGTCCTAGATTTTCTATAGCCAAGTGAATACCACCCGATGAGATATGCAAGAATGGCTCTTCCAACAGATGAAGGAGGTCTCAATTTAAAAACTCTTAGATACGTAGCAAAGTGAGGGACACTAAGATAATACTTATCTATCAGGAAGGCATCTCAAGTTGGGGGAAATGGACGAGAGATAGATATCTAATAGGTCTGAACTTCAAGACAAGGACAAGGGAGGGATACCCACACACCATTAATGTCATGATAGAGGTATAGCAACAAGTTAGACATTTGTTTGAGCCTCATACTACGGGGAGCTGGAGACTTAAATACACAATGACAAATCTATGGGAAGTGACGTGTTTAAGGGCAGTGAAAGACACGCATATGGAGTAGATTTGGATTGGTTCTCATGTTCCAAAATAGGTCATGTGTGTATATAAAATTTTTTATAGTGTACTTACTCACTTGACAAATTACGTGGATGGAACTATGATGTCTCCACGTTGTGCTTGCTCTGCAAGGAGGCTGGTGAGTCCCATACCCATCTAGTGGGTGGCTCCAACTTCATAAAGAAGGTATGGAATTTGATATGTGAGGATTTATGGATGCAACTACAGCTGGGGAAGACCCAAAAAGAATGTTGATAAGATGCGGAAATTATGATACAAAAATGATCTTATTTGTTGCTCTATGATATCATATCTAGGAGAAGCAGAATGTGAGGAGAAACAGAGGTACAGCCATTAATAAAAGGGTCACTATTGTGAAAATTTGTAAATGTGTTAAGTGCAACCTTTACATTAAATAGAAGAGTAAGTTGTAGTCATTTGTGTGGTATAACTTTGGGTTGTATGTAATTCTCGACCCCCTATAATTTTTAGGAAAAGTCAGAACATATTTACCTGATTCCAATGCATATATCTTGATATCTCCAAAGAAGGAGGACTGAACCTCAAAACACCCAGAGACGTGGCAAAG